>JAMKCH010043430.1:0-12051 GCA_023653785.1 Ophioderma brevispina
CCAGTCAGACATCAGCAGTGGGATGGCTGGCCTGTCAACAGTGAAGACACAGTGAGTTTTGTTACTTAAAGGGATAAGTAGCGATTTGCTAATCCGAAGCATCGAAAAAATCAAAATCCATATTTTCGTATTTTTGTTACAGGCATGGAAATGCAAACATAACCTGCAAGTGGTTGGCTTGAAATTCTTGTATTAAAGACAAGGCAGTACTTTATATTTGATTCTGTAATTTCTATTCGTGTGTATCAAAATTCCGACTTGAGATAAAAAAAAGCCTTTCCCTGTGAATATCCCAGATTTTAAGTGTGATATTGTGCATTATGATCTATACATTTTGACCTCAAACACGAACATTATTGATCATTGCTTATTCTGTACTGGTGTACAGCTCTTTAGTGTAGATTTTGAGATGCCATGGCTATATGTCTATTTGCGGGAGACAGTACCACAAATTTCCTCAAATACTTCATTTTTTTCACTATTTGGTGTGATATTTTTACATTAAGGCAGTTATATGGAAATGTACGCACTTATACCTGATTTATAAGTTTAAAAAATGTATTTCCACATTTTTCGATTCTCTCGCATTATCGCTGCTAATCCCTCTAGGCATAGGGCTGGAAAAAAATGCAATTTCTCAGGAATTTGATGGACTTATAGAAAGTTGATGCAAAACATCCATGGAAAAGAAATCCTGAGGTGTATATAGATAAACCCCCCCCCCCCACACTGCAAATTTTCCTTCTCTAGACTCTAACTGTAATACCAATGTGATTCTCAAATTCTACATTTAAAGCAATAATAGCACATTTTTTGAAGAGCGCCCCCAATTGGCAAAAATGTTGAGATATTTTTAAACGGGTTGCAGGTGGTAAGTGGCTAGTAAACTTAGAACCTGTGAATGGTTAAGCTGGAATATGTCTATGGATCGCAAACGAAGGAATTTTGTAATTAGAATAATTAATATCGGCGATCTCCAAAAATAATTCAACGACTGCTGGAAATGACCTTCCAATATGAAATAGCCAGGAAATAGCGCCATGTACGTGTCTACGCTCATCCATTAGTTGTTTTATTGGTTCAAGCAAGTCAAGTTAGAGGTCATTTTCTTGAGGTGCCACTATGTCATCAAGAACGGACATACTTAGCATTTCCAGCTCTGCCGCTAAATACAATCTGGGGTCCCAATTCTAATTACAAAATCGCTTATTTTATGATAAATACGCATTTTTTAGCATTCTCGTTCACAGGTGTAGTTTCCTAGACAATTACCAACATAACTGTGCAAAAATATCAAATTTTGAAAATTGGGGGTGCTCTTCAAAAAATGTGCTTTTATTGCTTTAATAGCTCATTTACAGAGTCCAAACTTCTAAACTTTTTTTCTCTCTTTTCTTTTGTTATTAGCTAACATTAGCAGCATCAGGTATAGAGTTCCCGAAGCATGTATTACGGTTTCGTAGGATCAACAATAAGACAAGACCGGCTAAGGTAAGTGTAGTGTGTGTGTGTGCGTGTGTGTGCTTATGTAATGTGTTTTATGTGTGGGTGTGAGGGGGGGTTGTGTGGGGTGGGTAGGTGTGGGCAGATGTATCTACAGTATTCGTCCTTAAAAGCACCCATGCCCTGATAAGCACCCACCCTGACTATTTCGACCAACTTATAAAAGCCCACCCTTTTAGCCGCCAAAAAAAAAAAAAAAAAAAAAAAAAAAAAAAAAAAAAAAAAAAAACCATGTTGTCCATGTTTAATCAGCCTTGCATATGCAGTACTTGTTTGAATCTTGTAATTTAACAATTCCATAGAAGGTCTGAGGGTACTTTTGGTCCGGGAGAAAATGCAGATCAAGTTTATACAGAGGTGTAAAAGGTTGTAAATTAATCAGTCGATCAAGAAGGTAAAAAAGGCACCTCGCCAATAATCCCCTACCACACGGGCCTGCCCTTTCAAAATGACAGAAACAACGCTACCAAGTTATGCTGCAAATATGTGTCTATAATGTTAACTACACGTGACCATTGCTTATTCCTTGATGCGACACAGCTGATTGGGTGCTGCCCCTGATCTCACTGGGATTCTAAAATTGATTGATCCCTTATTGATGTTTTTACCAACAGCAGACCGATGACCAGGCAGCCAGTAGTGACGATGAGGAGTTTGAGGACGCGTCAGACATGTACCTTGACGATAGCGCCATGTTTGGTAACGACTTCACATCAAGAAGATTTGAAGCATTATGTAAGTCATTAATTTTTTGGGGGGTCTCAAATTCGGAAACTTGTTCCTAAAGGCATTTGGGCCAAGCTAATCAAATTGCTTATAGAAGGGTCTGAAGACATTTACTACTGTGTGGTCAAAATTTAAGAAGAAATTTGTGACCTTTTTGTGTGGGCAGTGATTTCACACCTGAATTGAATTTGCCTTTTTTCCTGCTTTCAAATGTGTGCATAATTACATCATACCTTTGCCCCCCCCCCACTGTATATCTTGTGCTTTATTCCGTTAACGGAATAAAGCACATCATACAGAGCAGGTGTGAAGGGTATAATGTAATTGTGCCCAAATATGATTGGACAAGATTTATCGTAGTCAATTTCAATGCGTGCAGCATTTCCATGTCTCATCTCTGTTGTGGTGGTCTAGTGTGTGAAGCTGATGTAGTAGCATGCTTTTTTTCAGGTCTTGAGCAGGCTTGGAGATAAAGTACATTCAACTTATCTTTAGAATAAGTTATAAGATTATAGTATTAGAGGTTTTAAATGAATGTCATATAATCCGAGATACTGTAAGAAAGGTGGTAAACAACTGCAATTTCAGACCTAATAGGAGCTATTCGAGTATGACCAAGAAGCCCGACTCTTGTGGGGCTCGAACCAGG
Source organism: Ophioderma brevispina (assembly GCA_023653785.1). Taxonomy (NCBI): domain Eukaryota; kingdom Metazoa; phylum Echinodermata; class Ophiuroidea; order Amphilepidida; family Ophiodermatidae; genus Ophioderma; species Ophioderma brevispina. Next base: position 2,879 of record JAMKCH010043430.1, read on the forward strand.
CCGCTCGGTCCGATCTTTCATGCTTTTAGCATGCCTTCGGTTGATTTTATACCCTGCTAACGTTCATCACCTTAGACTGCATCGGCCACCTTGTCTGCAAAGTATTAATAGCAAATGTACACCTCATCACATTGTTGGTAGTTCAATCAAATTGTGTGATCTTCCCTGCTGTTAGGAAAGTGTTGCCTACTTTTTGCTGTTAGATTTTACTGTGTATTACAAACAGTGTTTCCTTAACCTAACCGTCCGAGAGTCATTGAAAAGCAATCAGTTGCTCCTGTTTTATTCTCATTGCACTTTGGACATCAAGACTATTTTTTTTTTTGCTGCTATGACATGCAGTGATTCTAATTGACTCTCTGCCGTCTTCCCGTAAACCCCCATTGATTCCTATTGCCTTTCGGCCGCTTTCCCCGCAGAAGCCGTTGGAAACGCAATTGCTTCTGATTGACTTTGGGCCGCCATGCAAACCGAATTTACTTGCCATCTTGCATCCCACGATGCAGCCGCCTTCCCGAAAGTCCCACAGATTTCCCCCGATGTGGACTTGCATTGGGCCCTCCGAATTAGCAGATGTGTCCAAATCAATTTTGGCACACCCGAAGTGTATCCGCGTACATTCGGCCCCACCCCCCCCCCCATCATTGCTTTTGATTGACTTCGGACCCTTTTCCTGGCAGAAGACGTAAAAAAACAATTGATTCTGATTGACTTTCGGCCCTCTCCCGGTAGAACCCCAAGGATTTCTTTTGACTTTCGGCCTTTCGCCGATTTTCTGCAAGTTATTCCTCTGTGGGGAACGTCCGACATCATTGAACAGCACAAAATGACTCTAATTGACTCGCCCGTTTTAGGGGGAAACCCTGGTGACGTGTTAGGGTTAATCATGAACTTGTCTCCCCTTGAGTTAGACACATCATCATACTAGTATCCAATCTTGAATTATACACATGTAACAAACTTTTAACTTTGACATACAAGTGCAGACATTTAAAAAAAAAACAGGGTACAGTATAACACACTCCTCCACAACCGTCAATTAATTAAATAAGCCGATGCAATCCACACTATTGGCCTCTTCCATGGATACAGTCTTCAAATTGTATGACCTTCCTGATGTTTAGGAGTTGTTACTCTGCTTCTTGCTGTTATATGTACTGGTGTATTACCAAATTGAGTTTCTTTAATCAGAATCTGTCTCATCTTGAGGTAGACACATCCATACTAGGCATCCAGGTATATAGCTACGCCGGCCGACGGCGGCCAGCCATGTCCAGCACTTGCTCCCACCAACCTGCACAGAAGGTCAATTTGGGAGGTTTGCCGACCGGCACTCTACTCAGTGAATGAAAATTACCACATAAATTGGCAAATAACTCATAGTTTTTCCAAAGTGGCCAAAAATTGTAGTAATTAGACGATTTACAATCGGCACTCAGAGTAGCCTACTATAACCCTGTAGGCATCCCATTGAATGTCTGAAGTTGACTCATCCGCATACTATACACATCCCATTGAATGTCTTGAGTTGACCTTATAGTTATCCCTGTTTGTTCATAGCATACGAAAAGATATCAATGTTTTTGGTGGCCATACCACACAAGGCCACAGGCCAAGTGTGGTATGGCCCAAAACTATTGGTATCTTTTCATATTGCATAAACCAACCGGGGTAACAAATTTACCTTCAGTAGACATAATTTACTAACTATTATTAACTTGGGCCTGATTCTAATTTTACTTATTAAATTTAGGCCGTAGCTTATTTTTTTTTTTGGCCTTGCCTTTCTACGATGAATGAAAGTTATTTTTAGTGGGCAAGTAGCGAGCATTGCGCGCACGCTTGCAGTACTCTTCATATCATATGGCGCCATCCACAGATACTATATTACGCTCGGGCCATCTCTCTTTAAAACGTAACGCCCACGGTGATACTGAGTAAAGCGCTGTTGATACGTGAATTACTTGTATTACGCAGAAGAGCCATACTACGGAAATATCTCAAAGACTATTGTTATGATCTCTCGTAGACGTCAAAGGTCAGAAATACCTTTAACCAAATACCGAGCCTTGTGCAACAAGTGGGATCTGATTTTATACAATATAACAGATTTTAATGATTTGTAATTGGTTCAAGATTTGGATGTTCCAAACATTATTACGTAAATCAAAATTACACATTTACACACAATTATTACTACTTATTGTCCTCAAGAATGTCCGACTGTCCACATGAAGCGTTGCAGTTCAACATGATACAGTGTAGTCCTCACAGGAAGACTTCAAAAATGAACGGCATGCAAAGTCGCTTATAATCCTCAGTCATATTCCATTGGAATCTTCCAGACCTAGAAGATAACTTTTGTCCAGCAGTTCAAGACGCCAAGGTACATAAGTCCCTCGACGACATTAATCGGGGGGGGGGTGGGGGGGGGGGGGGGAGGTCGGATTTTATTTGTCATCCCTGCGTACGGCATACTAAAAATTAGCACTCTATATAAATACCCAGTTTAAACAATGTACATAGATTCTATGGTGGTTAAGACTCGCAATAATATATGCATTTGTCTGTCATAACTCTGTGAAAACGTTTTACTGCAAACAGTCACACCCATAAAACGAATCCTAACACGTTAACTACATGAACACATGCGATCACAATGTCCCAATCAGTCTTGGAAAGTACATTTGTCCCTCAAAATGTGTTCCATAGAGCCAGGTCCTGTCAAACGTCGGGTAACCGTTTTGTTGCATGAGCGCGGTATTCCGCTGCGTTTGATACATTCGTGCTCGGACCTTGGTGGAGTCGATAGGCGTGGTTGGACCCCAAATACATGAGAATGAGACAATTTGATAAATAACATCTATCAGTCAAAAAAAAAAAAAAAAAAAAAAAAAAAAAAAAAAAAAAAAAAAAAAAAAAAAAAAAAAAAAAAAAAAAAAAAAACAAAAAAAAAAAAAAAAAAAAAAAAAAAAAAAAAAAAAAAAAAAAAAAAAAAAAAAAAAAAAAAAAAAAAAAAAAAAAAAAAAAAAAAAAAAAAAAAAGGAAAAAAAAAAAAAAAAAAAAAAAAAAAAAAAAAAAAAAAAAAAAAAAAAAAAAAGTAGGGATTTTTGAAATGGCACAAACTTGAATTTTCAAATGCATCTCCAAAATTTCTTCTACGAACTAAAAGTTCGCATAACAAAATTGATTAAAATGATGTTTCTGCCTTGTGGTAAAAATTGAAGGAAATCATCAAGCGATTTGAAGAAATCATCGTGCATAATTAATTGCAGATTTAGGGATTTTTCCCCTCCATAGAGCTCCACAGGAGCTTGGCAACCTCCAAAATCCCACTCTAGTATCGAACATAGGGCTTCCTGCACCGCCTGGGTAACACTCCTTAATAGTATGTATCCCAGTTGAGTTGACATATCTGGATACTATGTTTACAAGCATTGACATTTTGAAGTAAACTATCTTTATACTGGGTATCCCCATGTCGTTGTACAACACATTTGTGCTTTGTCTCCTTTCACTTTTGATTGCTGTAATACATTGAAAGGGTGGGTTCCCCTGCAGCACAAGGAACAAGATATGTTGGGCTGGGGCCAATGTCTTGGATTGTGGGACAAAGTAATTTAAAAACCTAAAAATGGTATGTCGGGGGGGGGAGTGCTCTAAAAGTGTAAGGGTAGATATATTTTGGACTATAATCCCCATTCTCTGGAGTTCAAAGGTTAGTTAACCTGTTTAGTGGCTCACAGGGTATACCTTTGTTCCCTAATAAACGCCCGCTCTAATAAATGTCCCCTACGATTTTTGATAACACAATTTCAAGAAAATGAGTTAAGGCTCCACCTCAATTGCTTATTAATTGCCAGGACTGTCGTATCCTATCATACTCCGCTGTTGCCATCATACTTTCTACAAAGTTACAAAGTGATGTTCTGTATTTCATGTGTATAACGACATCTGGACCCCATTAATCTTTTATAAACTGTGTAAGGTGATTTTTGTGGGGATTTTTACTTTCCATTTTTGCCTGTAATAAACGCCCCCTCTTTTGAAAGATGCACTGGCCCCCGGGCGTTTTAGGAACAATACGGTATCTGGGCACTTCCAGGATTTTGGTTTAGGTGCTGGTGTAGTCCCAGTAGATTCAGATGGATAATTTGAACAAGATAGTGTGCTTGAATAAATTTGTTATCATACATATGGATGTCTGCAAATTAAGATCAACTCTGAAGTTTGTCCTTAACAGTCATATATTATGGCCTCACTTTTCAACCACCACTCGCCCCCCCCCCCCAAAAAGAGTGTTTCACATTTTGTAATATGGTAATTTGTACTTTTTCAACCGCAATTGCTAACTGTACTTTTAAATTGTTTTAATTGCAGTACCCACAACACAGAAGATGAGACGTTAGCACTGATGCCATTTTAGCCATGAATTTGGTCAGCGCTACGGAGAAACACATCCACAGTTCTATTTAGCGCCTTTAGAAGATGCCGAGATGAAAAGAACTTTCAATGTCTCAGCAAAGATGTAAGTCATTGGATGTGAGACGTAGATGAGTTTTGTGTAGAATTATTAGTCACTTCTGAATTAATTTTAAAGCAACACACACAATTTTGAAGAGCACGCCCCATTTTTTGAAATTTGATATTGGTTTGCATAGTTTATGTTGTATTGTCTACAAAAATATACCTGCGAATGAGAATGCTCAACAATGCGTATTAGTAAATTCTAAGTTTATGTCGTTCTATGATGAAATGTGCCACCTCACAAAGAAAATTACCTCTACTTGACTTGCCTGAACCAATAACAACTAATGGATGAGTGTAGACACTACCAATTGCGTCTATTTCCAGCATTTTCTATTGGAAGGCCGTTCCGTTGAATTATTTTCAGAGATCTCCGATTTAATTTTCTAATACAAAATTCCTTGGTTTGGCGACCGACATATTCTAGCATAACCATCACAGGTATTTTTTACTAGCCATTACCAATGCTAACTGTGTAAAAATCTCAAATTTTTGAAAAATTTGGGTGGCTCTTAAAAAAAATGTGCTTTTATATTGCTTTAATAGGTAGTTTAACATTACAAATTACACAATAATGGAATTATGGGGAATGAGGGGTAATAATGAGGGACATAGGAAGTAACAAGTCATTGTGGATTTGATTCCTTAAATCCAGGAAAGCAAATTATTTCAATGGCTTGGTATTGTTTGTGAAATGCCCAACATACTTACGAGTCTTCACGAGTTTCGTGTTGATCTCTGTTTTAGCAATGTCCAGGACTTGCTTCTATTGCAAACAAAACGAAGCCCCATTTAAAAAAAAGAAAAATTCATTGAGGGAGGAGACAATTGTTCCTAACGCACTTGGCTTAACCTTCCCATTCATTTAGTTCATTTTCAAATAACTACGCAACAAACCAACACCCCCTGAAAATAATTGTGTAATGTATGTGCTCTATTACAAGATCACCACTGAACAAAAGAGGGTAATGTATATCTCTGAGTTAACATTTTCCCATGTTCTTGTTAGATCTTGGTTTCTAATGAATCCATCAAAAAATCTTGTAATAAGTAGTAGTAAATCCAAAGTTGTAAATCCAGTTTTGTCCCCGTAAAACGGGTGGCTGGATCACCTCGCACTCGTAGCAATCGCCCGTACTCCCTCCCTCCACTTCGCCCGATTCAATGCATCCTCCATCCTTAACCCAACCCTCCTACTCTCCTCCACTTCTTCCATGTCTTCTTTGGAAGCCCCTCCTCAAACCGCCCAACTCAAACTCAAAAGCCCTTCTTAAACATGCTCGTCATCCTTCCCCAGCACATTCCCATACCAACGAACACTATTCGCCTTCGCCAACTGGTCCACCGCTTCTTCCAAACCCAACATCTGCATCAAGTCCTCAGTCTTCATCCTATCCTTCAACTTCACACCACACATCGCTCTCATCATTGCTCTCTCTCTCTCTGTCCTCAGGTTTATTAGGCTGGTCCTTATAAGATGGGGGGGGTGACCATCCAATGAAATCAAATTTTCATATGATGTTTTATCCTCCACATTGAAGCATATCACAAAAACATCTGATTACAAATTTTGAGTTAAATCGGCCCAATAAATTGGCCAATTAGTGTGTGTTAATAAATGTGGTATACCACATTGTGAGACGTTTTTGGTTCATAAAATCAAAGGAAACATTTCCTGGGGCCTAAATTTTCACTGGGGTAATGAGAAAATATGAACTTTCTTCTGATCCAAAATCTCCATTTTTATGGAGTACGTGTTTGTGGGGGGGGTGTCACCCACCTTTAAGCTTAAAAAAGTGCAAAACAATATGTAGCTGAGTTCCAACTTTTATTGTCCATTTGGGCTGGAAAAGCACCCAATTTCCTCAAAATAGGGTGCATTTTAGAAAGTTATAAGCAAAACTACACATTTTTTTTTTGTAGGATGACATTTTCACACCTCTTTGCTTAGGAAAGTTTTGTCCCAAATTTTACACGTTTGTATGGAATGCAGAGGGTGGTCTTGATTCAATCCCACAAATCACCAGTTTTGGTAAATTTCACCTTAATAGGATCATGTTATCCCACCAAAACCTATTCTCAACACAATAAAAAACCCTGACTTTTACACTCATTTTTGCCCCCAAAGTGTTAGTACTTAGGGAATTTTTAGCATGATCATGAAATGTTTTGTGGTCCTCTAGCTTCTTGTACACTTTTTATCCCTAATAAGTACTGACATGAGTTTTGTACAGTACAGTATAGGCAAATTGCAATGCATTATGGGATTGGTTCAAAACACCCTCTGTATGGAATGGATCATCAATATTACCATCACTGGTATCAATAGCCATATTGATACCAGTGGGTGGGTGAAGCCTTCCCCCATCCCCCACCCCCTTTTTTTTTTTTTTTTTTTTTTTTTTTTTTTTTTTTTTTTTTTTTTTTTTTTTTTTTTTTTTTTTTTTTTTTTTTTTTTTTTTTTTTTTTTTTTTTTTTTTTTTTTTTTTTTTTTTTTTTTTTTTTTTTTTTTTTTATAAAATAGGCAAGGAAGGTGTTATCCATTGCTCTAACCAGTTCTGACCAAGTCTCATTGATTCTTCTCTTTTTTTTCAGAGGAAATTATTAGCAATCTACATTCACAATGACAGGAGTGTACAAGGCAATGTATTCTGCAGTCAACTGCTCTGTGCCGAGAGCGTTGTGTCATTCCTCACACAGAACTTTATCACATGGGCATGGGATGTGTCGTCAGATGAAAACAAGTCTAAGTAAGACCAGTCCCAATTTGGATCACTTTTCCAAAGTGTAGTTGTAATAAATTGTTCTGTATCTGTCGTGGTCGGTAGAACTCCTCTACAAGGGAAGACCAACTTGCATAGCTGATTTTGTCACATGGAGCCATGCAAGACACATCCAATTTTAAAAGTTGTGGTAAAAGTATACCAATTTTCATTGAAATGTGATCGAATGCGGTAAGTATGATCTTGTTAATAGGGAAAGAGATATCCTCGAGGATAGGCTGCAAAAGTTGCTTGTCCAATCTGGAGAAGAAATAAAAGAAGATTTGTGATGATTAAAGGTGTGTGTTCCAATCGTCTTTGGGACCCCCTGGTTGGAAAGACTTCCATATGTACCCCCCTCGTATATATTTACATGATACAAAATTTATTTTAATTTTGGCCTTGTTTGATCAAAAACGGAATAAACAGCTAAAATAATAACATTTTATGTTGCATGTAAATATATGAGAGGGGGTACATATGGAAGTCTTGCCCCCTGGTTTACCCGGAAGTAGTATCGATTTTGATATCAGATGAAAGGCCGTATTTTCTCATTGTCGTCCTGAAATTTGAGCCCTCAAATCCATTTCATTCCCAAGATATAACAAAAAATCGCCATTTTAGTGGTTAAGCATCAATATTAGCACAGTATTGAATAGGGCTTTGCAACATGCATTATGTGCGTCTACCATCAAAACCGCAAGTTTGTTTCCCACGGTACTTGATGGGGTGTATGTGCATGTGACAGGTTCTCATATCAAGTAGAGAACACAATAAACATAAATCGGAACAAGCACCTTTAAAGCAATAACAGCACTTTTTTGAAGGACTGAGCTCCAATTCAATCCCCCAATCCGGATATTTTGAGATTTTTGACAGTTGCATTGGTAATTGACTAGTAAACAATACCTGTGAATGGTAGAGCTCAAAACTCTCTATTATGTAGGGCTGTTGTCAACAGTGCTTTTGTCGGAAAAATTGTCGACAAAAGCACTTTTGCCGATTGTCGACAAACAGTGCAAGCATCAACAAAATATAAACAAAAACTATGGCTAGGAAAAGCCTAACATCGTAATGAAAGTTACCGTGATATTTTTGTGATTTTTCCAATCTCAATATTGTGCTGCATGTCAGAATAAGTCCAATGGTGAAAGAAGCATAAAAGCATATAATTTCTCTGCCATCACGCCATGCCTGCCATTCAGTATCGCCAATCAGTCGAATTGAACATTTGAAACTCCGTATTTAAAGCCACTATCAGTCATTTTTTTCCAAAATCAAAATGCCCATTTTGTCTCTAAATTGCTAGTGTTAGGTCATATCAACACCTTATATTAATGTTCATTGTAAAAAACAGACACTAAACCATTTTAAAGTGGTCCTGAAGATGCCATTTACGACTGTTTCTGTGTCTAAAAAAAGTCGGATCCCGACTTTTATTAGTAAACAAAGCATAAAAATCATCATTTCTTGACAAATACAGCGCGTAACGCTTAGCCACTTACAGGGGTCTTTACTACAACAATTTCCAACACAACAGTGCAAAAAAATGCACTTTGATGAAAAATAGGGCGCTGTTGGTTTAAATTTTGAAAAAATTGCTGATAGTGGCTTTAATGCCCGACTTAAGTATGATGGCACAGCGCACACTTGAATGTAGTACCGTTTTTTTACTCCCTGATAGTACGTCCTGCTCTTTCTCAGACAGGCTAAGCATGTTCAGTCAGGGCACAAAGCTTAATCTTGACCTTGTTACCAGAATCAATGCACACTCGACGGTGGTAAAGGGATCAAGATTCAACTTGATGCCAAATTTACTTTCCACACAGCCCTACTACCGGGAGTTTGAAGGCCTGATTTTTGTCACTATAAATTGCCGAAAAG
>JAMKCH010043431.1:0-30519 GCA_023653785.1 Ophioderma brevispina
CTACCTATCACAGAAAATATGGATACTTGAAATCTCTCGTTGCACCTTTAACAAAAATATTTCAAATTAGCAAATATTTTGTTCTATTCACCTTAGGTGCTCTGTATAACCAATGGTCTCTAGCGATTATGCAACCTCTCTGTGAGCGATGTTCAAATCGAAAGGCCGACACCCTATGGGCGTTTCGGGTCCTTTAAAAGGACATCGCCGGATAAGAAGAGGAGTCCCTCTATAATCATTATAGTTATAGTGTCATCATCAATTTTGACTTGGTGTTTTACAAGTACTTTATCATGCATGCAGGTGTTTTTTAATCCCCAAAATACACTGTATCAGAAAAAAATAGAAAAGTCTGAGAAACTTCAGGGTATACGCCTGGAAAAAGCAAGCTTAGAGCATGCCTCCGTTACAATTACCAGTTTAGACTTAAATGAAGAAACGGGCGATGTTGCATAGCTGCCCGTTTGTTATAGAGCTTGTAATGATGCCTAGATAGACATTTTGGCCTTCATAAGCTCCAAAGAGGCTACATGAGGCAGAACAAAACCCCCAAATTAACCGATTGTAGTGCAATGAGTGCCAAGATTTGGAGTACATAATCTCCTTCATGCACACCAAGCAAACGCTTTATGCAACACAATGACCCCGCAATCTTATGGCCCATTACAGCGCTTTTGATATCATGAACAATAAACCTCACAATCACACTATAAAATCCCAATTCACGTGGCACAGTTTAATAGCTTTCATTCAACCGTATATTGAGCAAATACACCCACTGCATTTTAGTATTATTTATGATACCCAGAAGCTGCATGGTGAGCGGTTATTAACATTGTCCATCCAAGGTTAATGAACTGAGCCCTTGGTAGTTGAGAATGGTATGGCCTGTAATATGTAATAGGGTGTTGTTGATTTTGGCAATTCCGTTTAGTGTTCAGGCCCCCCAAAAAACACAAATGCAAAAATGGTCTTTCTTCCCCCCCCAAGAACCAGAATGCCACTCACATATATGTTGCTAATTAATATCCACACATCCCTTGGAAAGGCGGCATTTTGGTTCTTGGGGGGGGGGGGGAAGGGTTCAAATTTTGGAAATTTCCATACCCATTGAAGCCCTGTTACTTATAATTTTAAATAAAGACACTTTTTGAGAGTTATGTGAGTTGAATTTTTTGAAAACTACGAAAAGGTAAACTTTGACATGTCGCTTTTTATGGTTGATGTTTCAAATGCATCCGTTCTCATGAAAACTAATAGAGGGCGTTCCTTCATTCCTTATCCGGCTATTTCCTTTACTGAAGCGTCACAGGTTATTCCACTCACTAACCATATTGGCGATCAGCCAAGTAGTGTATTGACCAATCACAAAACCAAAATGGTAGATCCTGTGGGCTGAAAGTTTTCAGGCCTAGGCGATATTCCTCTGTCTCAGCTAGGGAAAAATTCACCTTACCAATGATACTTAGCGGCTCGGTCCCAATTTGCCTATTAACATGCCTCACATATCATTGCACCCCCAAGCACACCGACTCCCCTCTTAGCCTACACCAAACCACCCAATACACATAACGTCAATATTGTACTGTAAATGCACACAAAAGCCATCATGTTCAGTGCCCTACATAGTACACGCACCACAAAGTTAGTAATCAGTCTATAACATCCTTGTCTGTAGAATCATTGTTTGGCAAAGAAATTTGCTAAAAATAATACCTTTCAAATGTTTTTCTTACCTTAAAGTGCAACAAGAGAATTACATTTAGGTGTCCCTTAAAAACTCACTACGTATATGGATGCCTTCAAAATCTCTTGAAATTTCACTGAAAGCTACTGGCGTTGTTTTCACTTAGAATTCTATCACAGATCCCGGGGTACCATATGAAATGGATCTGGGTGTAAACCTCGCACTTCGAAACCAGGGGGCATTCAATAACCGGGTCGGTAACAGAGGACTGAAAAAATAGAGGTCTTTGGGTGAGAAACAGCCACACTGCCTCAAAATAGGGGTTTTTCCAGTGGCACATTTTGCAAATATTTCAAAAATGGGGTCTTTGGGTGAAGATTTTTTGGGCAAAATTTTCTAAAAATAGCGGTCTTTGGTTGAAAATTTTCAAAATGATTTCTCCAAAACCGGGGTCCCAAAATATGGGTCTTTGGGTGACAGTGGTAAAATTTTCAAAAAATTGGGTGACAAGATGCTGAAAAATGGGTCTAAAGGTGGCAACGAGAGATTTCAAATCCCAGTTCCCTTAAAAAATTTGAAAATTCTGACTCGGGATTTTTTGCACTTGGTGTACAGCTTTCATCAAAAAATATTCCCATCCAAAGGATTAAGCTGAGAACACTTTCTTAGGTAAAAATGTGAAATGTCTCAAGTTTTTTTTTTTACCTGTGGCCATTAAAATTCCTCTCACGCATGGCCAATGGACGACCTAAAACTTTTAATGATGTCCTCACATATTTTGAAATCCTACTATAGTTATGATCTGAAGCGAGAATTAATGACCTCACCATAAGTATCATCTGAAAATCAGATTTATTGATTCAAATTTTTACTAGATGTCATTTTTAGTCAACTAGTTATTAAAGAACTGTAGCTGCAAACACTAATTTAGATACATAAAACACACAATCTTTTATTATTTTTAAAAAAATTTTTAAGATTGCATTTGGAGTCAATTTCTTGGCAGACTACAAAAAGTCCCCTGTGATGGGTTAAAATTCTGCATTGACATAACTTTGTTCCTTTTACTTGGCCTGCCTTGTCATTTTTAGTTGCATACCAGTGCTCTTTATTGATCACCCTACCCCATAGTAGAGTGTGTTCTCAAGGTTCAGTGTATGCACTAGGGTCACTTTAAGGGGTAGTTTGTGATCCACACTCATCCTCGCACCCTGGCCCCCTGTCTTACCTCAACAAAGTTCAGATTTTTATATCATCGGAACGCAGCGGGCTAAGAGTTTGGGGGCATTGTCAATGTTTTATTACTACTTCATAAGTGGGCCAAAATTGATATAGTTTAAGGACTCCCAGAGAATCACTGCAACTTGTTTTGAATTGCAGCATCGTGTTGCCACCTGGGGGCACCATTGAAGTTTGTACGGGGGGGGGGGGCACTCACTATGATTAGCACGTCATGCCTCCTGTGCGATAGACCCCCTTTTTTAGTCCCATCTGTCACCCAAGGACCCCCTTTTTTTTTAAGTCCTCACACCCAATTGCGGGGGAATGCCCAGATTTTGTTAGGATCTGACACTGAATTACCCCTATTTTTGTCTCAAAACCCCCTCAAAACCTTATTGTTTTGGTCCACCCTTATTTTTGTAACAAACGTTGTTTTTAAAAATCACTTTGGCATCACCTTCAGCCTCCATTATCCTGAGGCTGACATACCAATGCCCCCAGTTTTATTCCCTCTACAACTGAATGACCCCCCTTTTGCAAGAAATTTGTCACCGATAGCTCTTGATTTCAAGGGTGGAGCAGGTACGTCACTTTCATATAAGAGTGCCCCCCCGGGAAGTTTGTACAGGGGTCAAATGTCAAATGATGATATTGTTGCAAAACCCAGGCCAATGTGTTCCTTTAGTCATAAAGAATCAGAAAGTTATAGTTGGCCCTATCTGGATGGATCATTCAGGACTGTGAGTTATTAGCATAATTGATTCATTAGTTCATGTAACACCAGCTAGATGGCCAGCAGCAGAAAACAAGTGGATCCACGAGTCTCAAGCTGTTGCAATAATAATCACCGCGTGGCAATGAATCAACTTCGCCTTCAAACCACAAACTGGATTGCTTGATTTGTGGTCCAGTCATGGGTTGTTTTTCCTGACCCATTATACTACCTCGGCTGGGCCTCGGCCATTCAAATATTTACGAAAATGGAGTTGATCTCCACATCTTTAAATTCGGATTTTTTTTTTGTCCAGATTTTTGTGTTTACCTGTTAATCCATGACGAAACGTAAATTTTGGATTCTTGAGCCATTCACCACTTGAAAATTGGAAATGTGCCCAATGCATACTGCCACCACAGTACAGAATCAATGCATATTGCATACATGCAACACCACTAAGGGCAAACACCAAATAGAAAAACCAGGCAGAAAACAGAGCTGCAGTTACAAAGGTACATTCAGAAGTGGGAAGGGTGATAAAGGCACCTCATAGAGTTATATTTCCAGTACCGAAAGCTTTGATCAGGAAAGAAAAAAGCATTGAAACTCATGCGAAATCACCCTTTTTTGCCTGCTCACCATGAATTTTCACCTCCATGTTCCAACCAGGAGAATCTGCCTCCAAACTAACCTCCAACCAGGAAAATCTAAAACTAACCTCAAAAACAAACCGGAAAATTGCCATGCCCCCGCAAGCCCGGGCCCCACCCCGGGAGGGAGAATCTGAAAAAGTGAACCGCCTCGGTACCCCCTGTATATTTCAAAATCTTTTGGTTTACCATAATCAGCTGATTTGGGCTTAATTTCAGGTGAGGGATATGTAATGTAAAAAACTTATACCATGTAAAAATATCAATTGTGTGAGCAATCTAGAGGCACCCTATTTTTTCAATGTGCCCAGTGCTCGTGCTTTAAAAGTTTCCTAAAATTACCTGGATGTTTAAAGTCTCCAATTCCAATTGTTCTGGTCTTCTTAAAATCATAAACAATTGTAAAATAACTGGGAAAACCGATATCAAGCAATCTTTTCTTATTCCAAAATCATCAGGGGCGTACCCGTGGTCACCCGGGGTCACTTGTCATGAGGGCAATATCCCCAGTTTTGAGGCAGATTTTCTGGTTAGAGGTGGTTTTCTGGTTGGAGGTGACATTTCCGTGTGAAGTAGGCAAAAAGGACCGATTTAGCAAGATTGTCAAGCTTTTTCTTCCCAGTAAAAATGCTCCCCCCCCCCAATTTCCCCCTTTCCCCTGCCTGTTATGCTACTGAAAACCATTGGCGCTGAAGAATCAACTCCCTGCAAGCTAGTTATTTTAAAAATATTTATTATGACTAACATGCAAGAGATCAATGTTTTGGACATTCTCATAACGTTTTAGAATGTTTTTAATCGTTTTTATGTTATAGCACGTTTCCAGTACGAGGTTAAGACATCCTTAAAACGTTCATTGGTCAATTTACGTGCAGTATGTTTTTCTGCCGGTTTTTTTATGTCTTCACACTCTTTTGGAAAGGTTGTTTTTAAACACGTCTTTTACGTTCATTTTTTTTTTTAGCCCTTTTAAAACGTTTTAAAAATGCTTTCGAATTACGTTTTTAAAACGTTAAATAACCTCCACAAAATTACGTTTTTAAAACGTATTATCAAAACGTCCAGAAAACGTATGTGGTACATGTTTTTTTAAAACGTTTTAAAAACGTCATATTGTTAGCTGGGAAGACAATAACTTGAAGGAACAAGATAATAATTTGAGGGAACAAGATAATTACTTGAAGGGAAAAGATAATAACTTGAAGGAACAAGATAATAACTTGAGGGGAACAAAATAACTTGAGGGAACAGATAATAACTTGAGGAACAAGATAATAACTTGGGGAACAAGAAAGTAACTTGAGGGAACAAGATAATAACTTGAGGGAACAAGATAATATTTTGATAATAGCTTGACGGAACAAGATAAAAACTTGAGGGAAAGATAATAACTTGATGGAATAAGATAATAACTTGAGGAATAAGATAATAACCTGGGGAAAAAGATAATAACTTGAAAGAACAAGATAATAACTTAAAGGACAAGATAATAACTGAGGGAACAAGATAATAACTGAGGGAACAAGATAAAAACTTGAGGGAACAAGATAATAACTTGTGGGAAAGATAATAACTTTAGGGAACAAGATAATAACTTGAGGGAACAAGATAATAACCGGGGAACAAGATAATAACTTGAGGGAACAAGATAATAACCGGGGAACAAGATAATACTTGAGGGAACAAGATTAATAACATGGGGAACAAGATAATAACTTGAGGGAACAAGATAATAATTTGAGGGAACAAGATAATAACATGGGGAACAAGATAATAACTTGAAGTAAAGGAACAAGATAATAACTTTAGGGAACAAGATAATAATTTGAGGGAACAAGATAATAACATGGGGAACAAGATAATAACTTGAAGGAACAAGATAATAACTTGATGGAATAAGATAATAACTTGAAGGAACAAGATTAATAACTTGAGGGAACAAGATAATATATTGAGGGAACAAGATAATAGCTTGGAGAACAAGATAAACACTTGAGGGAATAAGATAATAACCTGGGGAACAAGATAATTACTTGAGGGGGAAAGATAATAACTTGAGGCAACAAGATGATAACCTGGGAACAAGATAATTACTTGAAGGGAAAAGATAATAACTTGAGGGAACAAGATTAATCAGTTGAAGAAACAAGATAATATCTTGAGGATACAAGATAATAATTTGTGGGACCAAGATAATAACTTGAGGGAACAAGATAATATATTGAGGGAACAAGATAATAGCTTGGAGAACAAGATAAACACTTGAGGGAATAAGATAATAACCTGGGAACAAGATAATTACTTGAAGGGAAAAGATAATAACTTGAAGGAACAAGATAATAACTTGGGGAACAAGATAATAATTTGAGGGAACAAGATTAATCAGTTGAAGAAACAAGATAATATCTTGAGGAGGGTACAATAATTTGAGGGACCAAGATAATAACTGAGGGAACAAGATAATAACTTGATGCATGTCCCTTCCAGGGCTTCTTATCAATGCCCCTTTTCAAATAAATTTTAACAAACTTTTGGAAACCATTCATCAAATGATCCAATTCCAGTAACAAGGTCTGTCGCCCTCTACAGAAGTACTTTTAACCAGGGAGCGCTGTACTGCAGTCACGAAACGCAAGCTGAAAAGACACTGGGAAGACACTGGGTTCCAAAAGTGACTCGCTTTTACTAAGAATATATTTTCACACACAGAAAAAAAAAAAAAAGAAAAAAAAGTGTTTAGTTTTTTCACATGAGTGTTATTTTGCAGTTGAAGAATGTGCCGTGACTTTCACAAGATCATGTACAAGGAATTGATATTTTTGTACTTGGTTGATACTTTTGATGCAAAAGAAATGAGTATGATTTGTTCGGAAGTAATGAAATTGCGTGTAAAATTTTATTGCTTGACCAAAAATACAACGAAAAGTCTTATTCCCAATGCTTTATCTGGATGGGATCCTACACGTTCAACTTGCGGAGATGCAACGAAAACCGGCAACGTTGTTGGTTCTTGACGTCTGTGTTACCAGGAAGAATCACGAATGTTTTGAAATGGATGAATGATGATGCCCAGATGATGAGGAATTTTGACGAGGATGCCAATATTTACTACTATAAAACATGCTAAAATTAGACCTACGTGAATGTCGAGTCAGGATCTTTATAGGAAGTAGCGGGTCCTGTAGTGTCACATTGTGTCGGAACGATTTAAAGGTAAATTAGGATAGCAGAAAGAAAATCAAAACATGAAAACGAATTCTTCACTACTTCATAACACATCATGAATTGACATAGTCATAGGTCTGCACTTGTACTTGTTTTCCAATGCAATGACAATGCCATGGCAATGGTAAAAATATCATGCTTTTTGCATGTGTGATACATGGGTGTCAACTAGTTCGCAAGCAACCCTAAATATACGAGCAAATCAGACGCATTTCTGTAATCGGAATGACGTTTCGTTATGGACCGCTCTATTTTACTAGGTTTGCAGAAGAGTGTACTTAAAAAACGTGTAGCAGCAAATTCACAATACAACTCAGATAAAAATTACTCACCCAAGTTGTTGCTAAAAACGTCCTTATAAAACAAATCATCAACAGTGAATTGCAAAAAAATGCTTAGAAATAAACAAAATATACATCTACAATTTGCTTTCACGTGTTGAGTAATGGCGCTAGTATGCCGCCTCGTGTGCGTCAATGTTGTGGAACTATACAAGTATATGTGGAAGGATTTCCCCTTAATTTTGTATCTCAGAATTAATCATTATGAATTTTATGCATCTATTATGATAAAAGACCTTCTGAGGTAAGTGTGTGCCTTGTTTTACGAGCGAGGATTATATTAAACAATTTTTATTAGCTCCGAAAACGGCGAATATTTGGGAAACCTTTTTGCTTCGCAGCTATTCATTTCACACTCATTGCACTGCTACACGGTATTTGTATTACGGAAGTGTGCTTATACGTGATGCGATACGCCAATTAAAAAAACGTCATCACGTAGAAGTCCTTTTACTAGGTGTCAACAAAGATAAGGCCTCTAAATTATAGTGGAGTAGGCATAATCCCCTTGCTCAAAATATTATCCTTGTTATCATGAGAATTAAACCACAAACTTTAAAAAGCAAAGGTAAAACAGGGCCTTCTCCATCATTCATCTCCATTCTGCAGTGTGACTGTGTTGGGCTGTTACTAACTTCATGAACTGGTGTCTGTATTAAAGTGTTTTGTTTATGTCCTCACCTTTCAAGGGCCGATTCAAATCCAGGGTTCCCTACAGGCTACAATACAGAACCAGGGTTGGAACACAGTGTTAAAACCCCATAATGCATCTCCCATTAGCTTGGTCACCAGATACCGTTTTGTTACATGCATCAGTCATTTGCGGTTGTTGAATTTGGCACACACACTCCCTGCAACTGGTGTGAAATTATGGATAGTCTATGGAGTGCTGGAAGTTTTCTTGGATTTTTGATTTTTGATTGATATTTCTTGAGTTGAGATACAGCTGCAGGATATCATTGTTGATCATCATGTACAACTTCCATTTCAGTGAGTAATTTTTGCTGCAAAGTGTGATTTTGTTGCCTTAAGTTTGTATAGCCGTAAACTCGTATGTTGACCAATTATGCACATAATTCCAATTTGTGACATCACACTGACCAACAGAATATGCTGTCAAGCTTGCCTACAGTTCCCGCAAAGAAATTATGGCCGCATGGAACCACCTTGGTACGCACGTAGCAACGCGAGAGCGCAGATTAGTAGTAGAGTAACGTATGGGTTTTGTAATACGCAGCTCTTGAAATGAGGATGTAACTGTAGTACGTATGTGCGACCGTCTTGCGCTGGAGCTTTATGTACGCAGCAGAATTTGCTGCCACAATTGTAGAAACTAAATCGATATTAATGATTGTGATGATAATTTCATCACCTGCTAGCAGGCTACAGTGGGATTAATAATTACTTTCAACAGGAGATACGCACACCTATGTAATCGCAACAACAAGCTACACTCGCGAAACAAGGTGCGATGTTCCTCCTGCATCACGCAGTCCACGCTCGCATGTGTTTAATTCTGTCCAACAAATTAGTAATCAGACTGTAGTCCTGATTATCATAACTAGATCGTCTTTAACTTGTAGTATGTTGTAGTTATCGTTGACTATATAGTCATGACTGGTTTGCGCAGAAGAAGAACGCTCTATCAATGAAAGCCAAATTCAAGGGTGAATTGTTACCCAAAATAAAGCTGTGCATTGGGATATACCACAAAAAAACTATTTCTTTAAATAATATTTTTTAATGCCTTAATTATAACATGTTTTATACTCGCAGGCTAGGTTCTATATCGTATTCATTCTGGGGCACGAACAAACAAACAAGGCGTATTTGGTATCCTACATTGGAAGCGTGAGGTTCCCAATGCCCTGACCACGGCAATTTATAGCGCGTTTAATGCAGGGAGCAGTAGGGCGTAGTCGTGATAAGTTGAATACATGAACGCTTGTATCAAAGCTCTGCGTACGCCGTTGTCCCACAATAAAAGAATACAATTATCAATGTGAAAATTTCAGGCAAAAATTGCAGAGATCCAGAAGGTTACTTAAGTCCGGGTCCTCCAGTTGTATGTCACACAATAGATGTGTTCAATAGCAAGATGATAGGTTGAATTGCAAAATGTTATGTATATTAGTGGTCCACGTGGGCTGACGGTGATCCGCGGCAGGTGTGTTGGTGTATTTGGGGCAACATTTTAATCAATTTATTTAGAAGGGTGACTCAGGTGATGGCCTTCCCGTTTCTACTGCCATCTTATTCACTGTTGTTTCGACCCCCCCATGGAAGACATTGTCTCTTTTATTTCGCTAAACAGTTTTTTTAAAGCCTAGTGGCGGAACAATTTGGTGTTGCGGGAATCTTGCCATGAGGCCAACAAAGGTCATGACCTGTGTGTTATAAAATCACCTGTAATATGCCCTTTCTCCTATTTAGACATGTAAAACAAGATTTAAAGAAAAACATTTGCCCGCAAAGAAATTTCTAAAATGAAACAGGAGTAGTTAGTGGAATAAATATCCAATTCGGTTTGCCAAAACTGTTGTGCGCTGTAGATTATTTTGTTTTTATGCAGTTTTCTCAGATATAATGAGACTTCAAACAGTTGTGTATTGGCAAATAATCAATTAATCAAATCATTCTAAGAGAATGCCTTGTATGCACCCGATTTTTGTCCCATACTACAGTTGAATTTGGCATACTGGCGCATTGATTAAAGGTGCGTGTTCCGATCGTCTATGGGACCTCCTAGTCCCAATAATTGTGACTACACATTTGACATTTATTTTAACATTGGTCATTATCATATCGCTGAATGTGTAGTCACAAAAAGTTATGTGTAATTGGTTAGCCATTTAACAATTCTACTGCACTCACCTCTCCAATCAGTTTCAAGCAGCATATGCAACCAAAATGTTGATTATATCTTCAATCCATCACATAGTATTATCCTTACTATCTCTTCTATCCAGTTTTAAGACTGAACATGCTGGAGGTAATTGTTTTCAGAAAAATCAGTGATTTTATTCTGCTTTCTTTACACTTTACTTTTTGAAGGAGTTTTGTGCTGGTCAGATTTGGACAATCAAATTTCATCAGAATTTCAAACTTAGTTGCAAGCATTTTGACAAATCTTTTATTATGATACTTCTAGACATAGTAGAAGTGGTCCTCAAGATAAAATCAGGTAAATTTGATGGATTTGGAGGCTTTTATTTTTATCTAAAATTGGTGGTGGTTGAATGGCTAACCAATTACTGTTACACATAACCTTTTGTGACTACACATTCAGCGATATGATAATGACCAATGTTAAAATAAATGTCAAATGTGTAGTCACAATTATTGGGACTATGGGACCTCCCTGATTAACCTGGAAGTAGTATCGATTTTGATATCATATGAAAGGCCGTATTTTTCTCATTGTCGTCCTGAAATTTGAGGCCTCAAATCCATTTCATTCCCAAGATATAAACAAAAAAACTGTGTTTTGCACGTATATTGAATAGGACTTTGGAACATGCATTATTGCGTCTACCATCAAAACCGCAAGTTTTTTTTCCCATGGTACTTGATGGGGTGTATGTCCAAGTGCCAGGCTCTCATATCAAGTAGAGAACACAATACACATAAATCGGAACAAGCACCTTTAATCTGCACTGCAAATGTCACAATTGATAATCATTAACCTATCACGTCAGAACGGCAATAGAAGGCACTGAATATGTCCTGAAGTCCCACTGGCAATAGGGCGCAATTGAGCTTTGCATTGCCGATGAGCCGTTTTCCCTCCAGCAAAAAAACGGTGGAAATAGCGTTGAAGTCTCACCAGTAATACTAGGCAGCAATGGGTCTCCTGAGGAGAAGACGTCACAGTGGCAACTCCTACACAGATCGAATCTGTGGTAGAGGGATAAATCCACAACCACAGACGATAGGTAACTGCATTGCGTTCCAGCGTGTTTACTTTTCCTTATTTAAAAAATTTATTGTGCTCTAAAAACCTTTTCAAAATTAGTTATTCATTCGTATTATGCCCCAAATGCATGGTTAACATGTTCATGAAACTAATTATACATACCACTTAAGATTTCAATCACCATAAACTGCAAATTTTCCTTGAAGTTTACGATAATATTACATGCACCCGGTAATGTTGTCCAAAATTCACGTGTATAAATAACATCAAGTGACGTATAAGGTCATGTCAAACTACATCCCGAAATTCACCATGTTTATCCGTTACCAACATATACGGATAGCACTTCGCACATTACAGGTTTGGCGAGGATAATTCCAGGGTATCTTGGGATACTCGCGGAGACCAGTGAACCTCGTGTAAATCAATGACTATAACGCAATGACTGCTTCATCAAACTCTACGCAGATTAAAAAAAAATTCTTATCTATTATTAACAATCATTTTTTTAAATTGAAAATTAATAAAAATATGAATGGCATATTAACCATTTGCAAATTTCACGTGCCTTTTCTGATGGTAACACTTCCATATTTCACCAATTTGATGAAGTTTAAGACGTGCAATAATATCACAATAGCAGGGAATGGGAATGTTAAAATGACCTCAGGTCATTTGTGTCAAAAGAGTGTTTATAAACAACAAATATTGAGTAGCTGTGTTGAGTGAAATGATCCAGTTTTCTTTCTTTTTTTTCAAATACGAGCTTTTTTTTTTTGAAATCTTTGTGACGTTTTGGAAGTTAACAATTGTGTTCTACGTGGGGGGGATTTTTTTTTGTAATAAGGACACTATTTTGAAGAAGGGAAACAAGTCCATCAACCAGGTAAAATCAGGTATGTAATTTTGTGTGTAACACGCTAAAGCGCAATGCAATTACCGTTCGTCTGTGTCAGTGGGTTATATCACACTGACACAGATTCGATCTGTGTAGGCAACTCCCAGCAATTGGTTTTCGCCAGTCTCCTGAAGGGAAAACGGCTGAGTGGCAATGCGAAGCCAGGGCTGGAAAGTACGCCCTACTTCCGGGTTTGCAAATTTGACCTTGACACATCTGCCAAATTCAGAAGGTCCAACGTACACTCGGATGTGTGGGGAAAACCCCAAAGTAGTTTGGGAAAGTCATTTTGGTGGGATACAAAATGGCGTTGGGAAACTACCTAATATGCTGTGGGGACATCTCAACGACAAAATAGAAAGCAATTGGTTTTCGGCAATTTCCTCGGGAAAGAGGCCGAGTCGGAGTGGCAATGCACAGCAATGCGTGTTCTGAGGGGAAAGCGTCTCAGTGGCAACTCCCATCAATGCATAAGAGTGAAAAAGTTCCTGATGTCCGAACAGCAGAATTCGGCAACTGAGGTAACTTCCATTGATGGTCGTTGCTGTTCTGACGTGTTGGGTTAAGGGGAACTATACAAAATGGTCTTCTGTCTATTGAAAAGGCTTGTGTGCCTCAGTGGTTATTAATTATCATATCTTTGCCCCTGCATTACCTAGAGCAATGAAAAAAAATATAAAAAATTAAAAAAAAAAAAAAATAAAAATATTCTATTTTGAACCTCGATGACATGTCGCTTTCTGCAAATGAGATGTGAAAATACAACCTGTTTTTTCTACTCCTGAGCCCCACAGATCGGTTGTTTCATGCGGTCACATATGTCGCGTCTACGCCAGGACGGTTTATCCAGTTTGTGTCGCCTGTTAGCAGGAAAGACACATGAGGGAGGCTTTGTCCTAGTGGGTGTGGCCATAAACAAAGGTTAACAATTTTCATTTATCCACCTAGGCTTTGAATGATTAAACTTCTGTATGTTGAGGTGTCGATAGCGATAATAGCGGTCTAGCATGATAATTGAATAAAGGGATGATTTGGCCCAATCTTTATTGGTCTGCTATGAGTTTTAAATATTGGGCTCGACTGCTTCTCGCCAATATTTTTGCAAATCATAGCTCGACCAATAAATTGGGCGAATCCCATCACTTTTATTACATACTTGGTCCACCACTGTGACAAGGCTATTGTGGTTGTTGTAAACCAAAGTTGCCCTCGGATGACCCTATAGATGTGAACTTTGACCCCATGTGTTTCTAAACTCTCTACAAATACCTTTAGTGGACATAATCTGCTACGGGCAACCAAAGTTACTGAAAAGAACACTAGCCAAGACTTATGTGGGTTGACACAGATTACCTTTGATGACCCTATGGACATTGAACAATTTATTAAAATCAACAAGGTTAAACAATTCTCATTTCTCACCATTGGATCACGATAACTTAATATGAGCGAAGAAAGAAACCCGAGCCCGATGGCTCATATGAGGGTGTCAACCGGGGCCCTCAGAGACTCTATGTGAAATCACCTCACCAAACGGCGATCCTTTTTGGCAAAACTGGTGAGGGCAGGTGCACAAGCGTTCCGGGGAAACAGTAGTTTTGTCCCCGCCGCACAAGTTCGGAACGGGGGACTATGAAATGAGCGCTCCATCATCCGTCATGTAAAAATGTCACCCCTGTTGTATACGATTTAGCGGAGTTCGTAAGGGCGCAATGAGTTTGTAACTTGGTGGAAAGAGATGGGTTGATGAGTTCTCGATGTGAGATTTGGGCGTAGAAAAGATGGTAATTAAGGATCTAATTTGAATTTAATTAGAACATTTTCTGCAAGGCCTGTGTGTACAGTTTTATGGAGTCCGTAAGGGGTATAATGATGTAAATTGGTGAAATGGAGCGGCTGTGAGAGTGTCTCAACCTGATTTAGATATTTCAGGGGCAAATTGAGCTAATTAAAGGTGACCGAGAGGGATTCACGTATCAGGTGTCCATAAAAAATCGAAAGTACTGATTTGTGGCCCGGATGTAAGGCGTTCCATCAAAATATCCCCATGAAAAGGAATGAAGGAGAAATGTTTCTTTGGCACAAAAATTGTGGACATTTCTAATTCGTATAGGAGCAAATACGAATTCAGGATATTGTTTTACATGACAAATAAGCAATCAAAAATGGCTTTTTCTTTCTTCTTTTAAAAGACATATCTGTAGCGAAATACAAGGTAAGGAATTTATTGAGCGTCTAATGATATGAAATACTTATAATGACACACTATTGTGGGTGCCTCAAAATCTGTGTTGCAACCTAAATGCCAAAATCAGATAATTGCTGTTTTTTTAACCTTTCCCTGGACCCGTGATAGGTAAATTCTTGGGCCTCACACACACCAGGGACTACTTTAGGGATAAAGATTAGCAATCACTGACCTCCCGTCGGCAAGCGTGATGATATTCGGGTTGGGTTTCATTGATAAACGGCCACGAGGCGAGAAATCTGGCAGAAATTAGGGCAGTCGTGGTCAGAACTTGCTATGTCTCGCTAGTTTTGAGTTAATTTTCAAGTTGACTGGCCTAAAAAATGGAACCGCTGAAGCGAATCGGGCTAGAAGTAACCGGGGAAGTAGCCCAAAGTCCGGGAAAGTGTTAAACGGTAAGCGGATCTATCAAATTCATGCACTGCAATGAAAACATATTAATGGAGCACACTTTTTGCATTTGAACAAGTATGTGATATATGCGGCTTAGTATGCAATGCGGTAATTAAAAGAGGCATAATTGCTTATCTCTGAAAACTGGTGTATGTCGGATAGGCACAATTCCTTTGTACTGCGACTCGATGCCATAGGGGCGGGGGGTGGTGGGGGGTGGGGTGTTTGCGATTTTGAGGGAGGGGGGTGGGGTGTTGTGGGGTGGTGTTGGGGAGGGGTTGGGGTGTTGGGGGCAGTGTGCAAACTTCTTTGGAATTTTGTTGCGCAGGTTCGACAAATTTATCAAAATGGGATTTGCTTTTATTATATTGGCATTGTAAAAATGCTATCCAAGTCAAATTGTGTAGCAGTTAAACAGGAGTAGCATTTGCTACGCTAACGGGTATTGCACATGGTGGGGAGGGTGTTGGCGGACGCGGGGGGGGGGGGGGTGGGCAAGGAGCGGGATGCCGGGGGGGGAGCGCACGAGGGAGGGTGGGTTGCAGGGCGGGTGGGGGTTGCGGGGGGAGGGGGTGGGGGGGGGGGAGGGGTGGGGGTGTGGGGAAGCGGGTTGGGTGGAGGGGAGGGGGTGGGTGGGTGGGTTGGGGGGGGGGTGGGGTGGGTGGGGAAGGGGAGGCGGGTGGGGACGGGGTATGATTGGTGGGAGTGTGGGGTGTTGCAGGGGGTGGGTGAGGGTGTTAAGGAGGGGGGGGGGGTTTGGGAGTGGGGTGTGGGGGAGGGGGGTGGGGGTGGGGGGATGCGGGGGGGAGTGGGGGGGAGGGGGGGGAGGGGGTTGGGGGGGGGGGGTGTTAGGGGACGGCGGTCTGGGGGGGTAGGGGACCGGGGGGGGTGGTGGAGGAGCGGGATGTTGGGTGGAGGAGGGGGGATGTTGTGGTGCAGGGGGTGGGGTGATGGGGAGGGGGTAGGGGTTGGCGGGGGGTGTTGGTGGGTTAGAGGAGGGGAGGGATGTGTGGAAGGGGGTTGGGGAGGGTGGGGGTAGGGTGGTGGTGTGTTGTGGGTTCTTGGGGAAGGGGGGAGGCTGTTAAGGGGTATAGGGGAGGGTGTTAGTGGTAGATAGGGGTGGGTGTGTGGGGTGTGGGGGGGTGTTGAGGTGTGTTTTAAGGCAGGGGGGGGGGGTGTGCCAGGGTGGGGGTGTGCAGAGTGTTGGGCGGGGGTGGGTTTGGGGGATGGGGGTGGGGTGTTTTGCGCGGTGTTGGGGGAGGTTGTGGTGTTGGGAGGGGGGGGTTGTTTATGGCAAGCCATAAGGCCATAACGTATTTGCCGCAAGCGTTGCGACATTTCGACAAAGCGTTGCGACATTCCGGCAGCGCGTTGCGACAGTTCGGCAAGGCGTTGCGACATTTCGACGACAATTTCTGTGACGTATTCAAAAATAGACCCCACAACGGGTTGCAAAAGTTTCTAGCAACGAGTTGTGGAAACTCACAAAGCGTGGCAAGCCTTCACCACGCGTTGCGACCGTCACAACGGTAGTTGGACATTCAAAACGCGTTGCGCAAGTCACAAGCATAAGGGTCATAACGTATTGGCGCAACGCGTCGTGAGAAAGTGAAAGCGTAGACATTTTGGCCAACGAGTTTGCGGCTCGGCCAATCAAAATCATGCATTCTGGACGTATTTCAAAAAATAGACCACAACGCGTGGCGCACTACGTTATGACCATATGGCCGGCACAACGCGTTGCTAGCATTCACAACGCGTTGCGGAGCTAGCTCACAACAGTTGTAACCCTACAACGCGTTTGGAAGGGAATAAGGGTCATAAAGTATTGCCGCAAACGAGTGATGAAGGTTTTTGCAACGCGTGGAAGGTCGCAACGCGTTGTGAGGGGGGGGGGACTTTATAGGTTTGAATGAAAATACATAACCGGAAGTCATGATTTTGATTGGCCGACACCGCAAAGCGTTGCCGAAAGTCGCAACGCGTTGCGTGAATAGCGCAAATGGCGTGCGAAAGGTTCGCACGCGTTGCCGCAAAGGTCGCCAAACGCAGTGTGATTTTCACCAACGCGTTGCGGCCAGACGTATGACCCTTATGTTGTGGACATAGCAACGCGTTGGGATGTGTGAAGCTTGCACACGCGTGGTGTGAAGCTAGCAAGCGTTTGAAGGTTGCACATCTCTAGCAATGCGTTGTTGTGGTTCTATTTTGAACTACGTCACAGAAATTCATGATTTTGATTGGCGACGTCGCAACGCGTTGCGAAATGTCGCAAGCGTTGCGACTTCTCGCAACGCGTGCAGCATCGTATGGCTTTATGTTGACAAAGGTGTTTTGCGGGTTGTTGGAGGAAGTTGTGGCTGTGGAGGGGGGGGGGTTGTGGGGGTGTTGGGGTGCGGGTGGGGATTTGAGGGGGTTGGGGAGGAGGTGGGATTGTTGTAGTTGAATTTATAGCATGTTGCGGTGGTAGTGACATTCGGCGGGGACTTTTTACGATACGTAAAATAAGAGTTTCGCCTGGTTAAATATGAAAGAATACGCATATGAATGATACCAAAAGCCGTAATTTCCGTATTTCAGTATTCCTGTGTTACTGTGTACGACGGTTTCTTAGGTTTAGAGCAAAATGGATGCGTGCCATTCTTTTCCTCACGTTCAGCGGCATAGCTATCACCGTGTGTAGAGATAAGGGGTTTCGACACATAATTTCACCCAGAAATCCCAGTTTAGGATTGTTGAGGGGCTTTAAGAAAGGGTGTTACAGGCATGTGATGAAGGTGTGGGAAAAGAAAGGTAGGAGAGGAAGGAGAGAAGGAGAGATGCGGTGGTGGTGGAATGCAGGGGGTGGCATCCAGAGGGAGAGAGGCCCTAGCGAGATGACAGAAAGATGCTAAGGATATTGAGGAAACGGTACGCAAGAGATAAAGAGAGAGGGTTAGGGGTGGGAGGAAGCAAGCAAGAAGAGAAAGTGGTGAGAAGGTATGAAGGAGGGGAGCGAGGAGCTGATGAGTTGAGGGAATAAAAAACAAGGTGGGTATAAGGTCGTAAGGCAATGTAAAGGGATGAAGAGTGTGAAGGGGAAGATGTGATGAGGGGAAGGATGGAAGTGATAGATAGGAGAGAAATAGAGGTAGTCTGGAAAAGAGCATAGGAGGAGAATCATGAATGTGGAAGAGTGGATCAGAAGGTGGAGTGATTGTGGTGGAAAGGGGCCGGACAGTTGAGAGGGTAGCGGGAAGAAGTGGTGAGGCAATAAGACATGAAAAGGAAAGGAGGCTGGCCCGCAGAGGTGAGTTTGAGTGAGGATTATTGCGAGTGGAGAGATTAGGGATTGGTGGGATACTGGAAATGTGATACGAGAGTGTGAGATGGTGGAGGGATGCAGAATGAGGGGGCAGTGAGTGCGGGGTGGGTTTGGTAGTAACACTTTTTTTAAATGGTAAGGATTTTTGCAATCGTTGTGGGGCATATGGTGTGAAGGTTCTGGAGCTGCAATTGAAAAATTTGTGGATGGCGAGGGTTCTAGAGAACAGGATTCGGAAGATAGAGGAAGTGGATGACATGCAATTTGGGTTATGCCAGGGAAGGGGACGAAGATGGTAGTGTTTATTTTGAGGCGGTTGCAAGAGGAATATCGAGCTAACAGTAATAGGGAAGAGTTTATTTGTTTTTTTGTAGAAGAAGGGAAAAGGCATATTTGATCATTGATGGGTATGAGGAAGGAAGTGAGGAGTGGGCGCTTAGGAAGAAAGGGATACCAGAAGCAAGAGTTAAGCAGTGATGAGTGTTGAAGGAGCAACGACAAGGGTTTAGGTGGGTCTGATTTGTTTGGGTGCGGTGAGGATGGGCATCAAGGTTTCTGTAATTTTGCCTTTGAGTTTTGAATGGCTTGATGTAGCCACAGGAAGAGAGAGTGCAAAAGGAGGTTGATGATGTGAGATGTGTTCTGACTTTGTGTAATGTGATTGAGACAATGGAGGGACTGAGCGAGGAATAAGTTTGGAAATGGAAGAAGACGGCTTGTGAGATAAGGGTCTGAGGTACAACCTGGGAGAAAAAGGATGGTGAGCGGGGTGGAGAGGGGGTGGAGAGGGAGGTGGTAGTGAGTAAGTATAGACCCATGTGGCATGTATGGGAAGAGGGTAAAAACTCAGTGTGGTGTAAGAAAGTGGGAGATGGATCCCATGGAGATGCAAAAGATGAAGAGGTGACCAAGTTGGCAAGAGATTTAGTGTGGAAGCTGTGAGAGGGCGGGGGGGAGGGGGGGTGGTGGGAACAGAAGAAGGAAGTTTGTGTAATGAGGGTGGAATCGTTTGTGAAGGAGTTACTCTGGGAAGGGTAGGTGGGTGGTGGTGGTGTGAGGTTGGCTGTGCAGATAGGAGCGGAAGGTATGGGTGGGGGACGTTTAGGAATGGGGGAGTTGTTGCAAAGGAAAAGATTCCTTTGAGAGTGGTGAGATAAGGATGAAGAATGAGGGAATGACCTTGATGCAGAGTTCGGGTTTGGAAAGAAGAAGCAGAGAACTGGTTGAGCGAAGGCGAATAGTGTACGTGGTTATGGGCATATGCTTGAGGAAGGCGACAAGCAAGTTTTAAGAAGGGCTTTTAAGTTCGAGGTGGGAGATTTGAGGAAGGACGTCCAAAGAAGACTTAATTGGAAGAAGCAAGTGGAGGAGGCGACTAGGAGGGTGGGGCTGGGATGGAGGAGAAGGGAATCAGGTGAATGGAGGGATAAGGAGATGTGCATTTGCGCGGGAGAGTGTGAGGTGAATCCAGCACCACGTTCACGGGGAAAAACTGGATTTACAACTGCAATGGGAGCGTCTAAGTTTCGGGGTGGTCGCAGAATCATTTAAAAATGGGGTTTTTGCAGGCCAAAACAAAAGGGGAAAACCCGGACCAGATGAATTGTAACACTTTCACAACGTGGCATGTGAGGATCAGTGTTTATTAACTTCCTTTTAGGGGGTTGTTATCATTTCATGTAAATTTTCAGTTTTAGTTGTTTGTTGTGAAATATGTTAAAACTGGAAAACCGAACCTGAAATTATGTGTTAAAGTTGATTTGGGGATGTTTATTCTATACCATACTCTCACTTAGTACAAGTTCTTCGTCTCTCTTGTGACATGTCTAAACAGGTGTGTGGTTGGTGTGACTAAGCAAGTCCTTTGATTCCACGTCTCCGGTAACATCACCATGAGTAGTACAGTTAGTCAGGAAGTGTGATGTGCTCTGGATCCTGCTAATCCCTGAAACTGTGTCTGACAGAGACGCCAGGAAGGACATTGCATCAGATGGAGGTGGGAAGCGGGGTATGTTACATCTGGAAAAGTAGAGGAAGACATATATCATCGTTTTAGAGGCCAAAAAATATGGTATTCTTCCATTCTTGGCTTTGAGGAATTATTATGTTAGATAGCTTAATTTAGTCGTGACAGGAGTCGTCTGAGATAACAAAGTCTCGAAAATCCATGGATCGATTTTAGACCACTTACCAAGAATGGTTCAAAGGTTTAGTGGACAAAAAGGTTTTATTGGACAAAAAAACGCAACTGTTGGACTGCGCTATCCTAATCGTCCTTATAGGAAACCATGCTGGATTTTCTGGTGCTGCATGACAGAAATCTTATTACATAAAGACGTATATTAGGCTTATTCACTTAAGGTGTGGATCAATACACTGGAAGCATTCCAAATATGCAGAAAAACTGGGTTGAAACTAAATTGAGGGGCGGCGCTTTCTGGAAAGCCTTGTTCTCGCTTTAGGGTGGGTCCAGAGGTGGGTGGGTTCCATAATAGCTAAAGAGTGGCTTATGGGACTAAAAAGTCATAATTCTCAAACCTGACCAGGATAAAACAAATGCAAACTCATTAAGGTATTTGTCATAAATTCTTGCAGATGTCAATATCGGATGTGCGAATATTAAAAAAGACAGGGTTGGGCTTGTCAACTGCCTAATCTGTCCCCACAGGTTCATAGATATATCTTGAGTGTGGTTATCTAAAAAAGGAACAGATTTCAGTTTATAGAGATGCCTCTATTGGAGAGTTCTGTTTTTAGTCGTCCCAATGAGGAAGACCTTATGGCAGCAGATTTGTGTATGTGATCTGTCAGTCCGTCATGTGTGTGTGGTTGTGTCTGTCAAACTTTGGTAGACAATTTTGGATAAATGTTGTTATAGCAATTTGATTGCAGTGATGGTTCAAGCTCATATTGATATACTTTACATTGGCAAGGGCTATGTGGGGTCAGTAGTGGAGGAGGTCAAAGGTCAAAACAACATATAAGTTTAGCATTGTTTTATTATTAAACATTTTTAAAAATGTTTCGCATTTCAGTGCAGGGCAGTGATGGATCAAGTTATCGTGGTAGCTTTATACATAATGCAAGGGGTCTATGTGGGGCACAGAGAGGTCCAAGGCTTCAGGGGTCATTGGGTTTTGTTTTTTTGTTTATAAATTTTGGTTTTTAAAAGTTGTCTAGCATTTCGTGCAGTGATGGATCAGTTTAATCCTACTTGGTATGCAATACATTCATGGAAGGGGTCTTCTGTGGGGTCACAGATGAGGTAAAAGGCATTCAGGGGGTCACTTAGGGTCATACTGTGCATATGAGTGTACACTGGCATGTGGTATTCTTTGGATAAAATAGTCTAGCATTAGTGCAGTGATGGAGCAGGCCATACTTGGTTTTGTTTACATTGATGCAAGGGGTCTTATGTGAGGCACGAGGAGCGTAAAGGTCGACCCTATTAAGGAGAGCGGAGAGTGGAGAGGTCGTAATTAGATTTTTATGCCGCCTATTGTTGCAGAGTCTTTAAGGAATGTATGCACAATTTTCCTTCGGTTGTTGCTGATGCTGCTGCATGCTGTGATCCAGGACGGTCATATAGTGCCGGGAGAGTTCAAATAAAATACAGCTTTTAGGAGGTGGCAGCTTGCTTAGCTATTTCCCTCAATGTTCTTGCACGACAGGAAAATGAGAATGTGAGGAATGGGGGAGTAACGCAAAAACACTAATTTGAAATCTTCCCGTCCTAAGGTCTGGAGCCCTAAAAACTCTATTCTTAAAACCTAAAAATATGATTTACACTCATTAGACCATAGCCGTGATCATGATCATGACATATTTTTGTGGTCCTTTAAACTTGGAACACTTTTTTACCCCTGTATATATAGGATTTCGTACAGGCCAGTATCGGCATCGCAGGGCAATATGGGATTGGTTCCAAACCCCCTTTGGGTTGTTACGTCAAGTTGCGTACTAAGGTGGGTAGGTGAGGATCCCCTATGATCTGAATAATTTAATGATGTGAGTGTAGGGCGGAGGACATTGCTGCTGCTGTCTCAGTGACCCCCGAATTCTTTTATGCTAGTAGTCAACAGCATCAGTTTTCTGATGATACGTGTGTACCGAAAAAACATGGTTTTTTTATAAGGGGAACTTCTCAACCAGCAAATGTAAAGCAGAAGTGAAAGTTTAATATCGTAAATGGTGTAACACGGCATCAGTGTTAACAACTGATATAGTACACATTGCATTTTAAACCTAACCAACTCCAAGTATGGCAGAGTTATAGTATCAGTGACATGGTGATAGTTTTACTTGGTGTTAAATGCTTTGGGATCGTGGTTGAGTGCTTCACGAGCTAATTGCAGGATCGTATATATGGTGTAAATCATAAAGGCGCACTGTGTCATTATCACAAACCTAATCGTTCTTTTTTTGTGAGGAGGAACGGAAAATATATACTTTGTGATAGTCCTCCTTCTAAAAATTACGATTAAGTTTTTGGAGTGAAAACATAATGTGTTTTATTTTTATAGGCTATTCATCATGTGTGTGTGTGGGGCAACAGACAGTGGTCCAGTTATTTACAGACCTCCGACCTGCCCCAAGATTGTTAGTTCGAAGCCATGCGTGGAAAGTAGTTGAGCACGCGGTTGGTAATGTGTTGAGTAACGTGCTACAGTAGGTACTTACCCCCTACCCTTATCCAGGTGATATGGTTACGGCATTATTAAATGGTTTGGCGAAGGGTTAACAGATCATTCTTGAGGTGGTGTTGTAGCGATTTGCCCCTACAGCAACATTCACTAAGGTTTTTTTACTCCATGGTAGCTTAGGCAGGTACCACATGTCTACCGCGGGCCGCTACTGACACAGATACACTGGGCTTTAAATGCAAGACAGTTAGCTGCAGATAGGGTCTTACAAAGTTTACACAGTATTGGTAACAGTGAGTTTGTGGCGGGCTATTTGCTGTGT
Organism: Ophioderma brevispina; assembly: GCA_023653785.1. Lineage (NCBI taxonomy): Eukaryota > Metazoa > Echinodermata > Ophiuroidea > Amphilepidida > Ophiodermatidae > Ophioderma > Ophioderma brevispina. The sequence continues at coordinate 23,564 of JAMKCH010043431.1, forward strand.
CCCTACCCCATGGCTACACTGTAGTTGCCACTAGGGGGAGGGAAGGGGGTGTGCTGTGACAGTAACGGAGGAGACAGCAGCTACTCGTGGTTACCATGACGCCATTTTGCGAGTGGGATGAAATGTCATGAATGAGGGTTGTATAACTTGTTCTTGTTTGTAGCTCTTCGAACTTTTTTGGAAAAAATCAGTATGAATCAATGGGCAATTATCAAAAACCCCCCATTATCCCGCCATGTAATAAAAAAGCAAATATATCTATGCCAAAAATATCTAAACAACAAAATTGGCATGTGAGAAAAAGAAATACTGGCGCGCGTTGAGAGCCGTGTAAACCAAGGAGCACTCCACGACGGGGAGCAGCGCCTCTGTGTGTACTTGTTTACAGTATCGTTATGCATGCAAAAAAAACACAGAATACTGGAGCGCGTGGAAGGTGTGGGTAGGTAACCCATATACTCGGTGGTAGCGGTAGCAACTACCATGAAGAAATTGGCCGGTATATGTGGAGTATGTCCAATCGCTTTCAAGAGAGAGAGGGACTCCATTTTGTAGTTAGGTGATAGTATTGGTTAGATTTTCTAATTTGGGACGAGTTGGTGTCTAAAATTATTCAAATTAGATGATGCAATGCTTAGTTGGGAGTTCAAAACATAAATGGCCATTTACACTTAAGGGGAGTGTCTAGGGCCTCCAGTTGTCTCTGAAACAGTTTGGCCACGAAGTATGTGTCACACTGTTTGGTCCCTTTACAACTAATAACAATTATCAATGACTAGTGAGGTCAGGTTGTGTATACTTTTGGAACAGGGTTAGAATATTAATGAGTCCTTTTTGCATATTTGAGAAAACAATTCTATGGTACTGGATAGAACATGACAAGTCAGTGCTCTTACTCTAAACCAATAAGTATCAGCTCAGTTTACGATTTTATATTAAAACGTAATTAAGCCGCAGTTGTGTGGGGCCATCTTAATTATTGACCGCGTATCTTGTTAAACACAGTCCCTTAGGAACTTTGATTAGACCCTTGTGGGGAAGGAAAAAAGATAATTTATTACAAGCTTCTACAAGCATCTGTCCACACTGCATATAACCAGTGTACACATCTTTACTGTCAATGTGTCTCCAAAATTAAAGGTGCAAGAGAGATTTACATAATCAGGTGTCCCTAAAAAAATTGAATTATGACTTTTGCCCCTGATGTAAAGCTTACCACCAAAAATACCCACCAGAAAGAGGATTAGCTGAAAATGTTCTTTGGTAAAAAAACTGGTGAACTCTGCTATTCGTTTTATAGTAGCAAAATCAGAAAGTTCGCCTTGTTTTACATTGAAAAATAAGCAAATCAAAATGGATTTTTTTCCTCTTTTAAGACATTTCTGAGCCAAAACAAGGGAAGAAATCTATTGAGTGTTATCTATATGAATACATTATGACACTAATATTTGGGTGCCTCACAATATCTCTAGTTGCACTTTAAGTACTAATCTTGGGAATTGTAAATTTTACTGCTATATATTTAAACAATTGCAAAGTGCTGAATTTTTTTTTTGACATGCACAAGTGACGTTAATGTGAGAGGAATTGAAAGGACAGATTCTATATTTCAAATCAAACCATTCAAGCTTTCTTGTCCAGAGAATAAAGTGTTTATGATGAGGAAATATATGTCCTATGAGGACTTTTTGTCCCCGCGCGAAGTTAGGGGAGGGGGGACTTATAAAGGGGTACGTCGTATGTATGTCCGTATGTCAGTGAATATAAAAATGGAAACCTGGACCTGTTAATGTAGTGATTGATAAAATGTTACCAGGGAATAATGTGCAGATCTTTTTTTTATGGATTGAGTTTTTTAGAGTAGTAGCCAAAATTTGGTATATTCTAGAGGGGAAAAGCTATTGTGTATGATTTCTCTGGAGTTCCGTCTGGGTACGATGATGTAACTTGTGGAAAGAAGCGGGTTTATGAGTCTCGACACCCTGATTAGATTTTGGGATTAAAATATGCTAATTCGTATCTAATTTGAATAAGTTGAATCATTTGAACGCAAGGCTTGTGTAAAGGTTTTTGGCGTTCGTAAGGGCGTATAATAGTGTGGGTTGGTGTGTTTCCCGTAGGATTTCTGCTAAAAATGATTTTTTGTGCTGTTTTGGGTTCAATAGGACCTAAACTGTAGAGAAAGAGGGGTTGCATTTCCTACTGACTTGCCCCCTTCTTCAATGGGGCAAATGTTCGTACAGGGAAAATTTAAAACGAGTTCAAAATTGATCTTTAATGACAATACAGAGTTTGGTCTCGTCATAGATGGATTAAACGAAGTATAGTTGGCCTAGGTTCCAACCTAGTTAAAGCGGTTGGTAGAGCCCAATAATGTCAAGGCACCTGGGGTAAATGCTCCGCGATGTTGTGACAGTGGTGTAAAAGTCTTGTGTCATACTGAAAACAGACAATTGCATTTAATTGATCGCTTGATATCACCATGCGAAAAAGGGACAGTTCTGGTGACCCCATATAGACCCTTGTAGACCTGCGAATTTTTTGCATGTAATTAGGCCATCCAAATGTCACACACTGTAAATAATACATTTTGGATCCGTGAGACAATACAACAATCTGATCCACCGTTTCACCAAATCTGAGCAAGAGATTGGGAAAGGTTTACCCCAGGATGGACCTGAACCATTATGGGGCTTAGCGCTTTAACTAAAGGTGGAACCTAGGCAAATATATACTTTTAATCCTTATAAGGAGACGAACATGTAATGCACATTAAAAAACCCAATTGACTCGATTTTAATTTTCCCTGTAGGGTAGGAAAGTTTTCCCCCCTTGAGGAAGGGGCCAGAGTACGAAAATTTCACCCATCTCATTTTCGACTGTCTGGTCCTTACTGAATGAAAAAACACAAGAAAGCAACTTTAGCACCAACATCTACGGGAAACTGTTTCATTGACATACGCCCACCACTATAAGGCGTTGTTATGGTGGAAGGCAGCGCGGAGGAGGGTTCTTGACCGGCCTGATTAGATTTGGGCATATTTGGGCAAATTAAAATGCAAAATGAGCTAAGTAATATGCAAATACTCAGTGTATTGCTATGGGATAGGACAAAGTATACCCACAACACAGGTATAACATATAGCAGTACCCATGTTTATTGACAGTTGTTTTAGGTCTGTGGGTTCTGGTTGCAGCACGGGCTCAGGTTCTTTGGTGGGTTCTGTTTACTTTATTGGAAAGGTGAAACTACGTACAATTCAGTGTTGCGCACTTTCCAGACCCGTACAGGGCCCAAAGTTAAAATGTGGTTACATGAGTTTTTCAAAAAATAGTGTTGCCAAATTGAATAAATATAATTTTTACTCACTTCAGTGAATTTTAAGTGAATTTAAGGGATTTTGCCAAGGATTCGATTATTTTACAGTTCTTGGTCATTTTATCAAGGAACCATTTTTTGGGAGTCGTATTGTACACTGCATACATGGAAGCTTGAATGTTTGCATTGTTAGGATCGCGCATTCGGCCGGGGACATTATTTTACGATCGGTTAAAGACGAGTTAGCTGTTGAGCCTTATGAGAGTTTTTTCTTTGGGGAGTACCTTGTCCGCAAAAGCTAATTAAACAAGTATTCTTAGACACAGCATGTCAATTTGATCCTGTTTGTTGAATTAAGCACAAACTATTGCAATTTCAATTGAGTAGCACATCACCATAACATTTCAAGATGATTTGTAAACTGATTCATCTTAACACAGATGACTAAAATGTATTTACTGTGCGATCCTTAATTAATAGTTACGTCTGTTTTCAAGTATCTATTTATGGTGGATTGATCAGCTAGACAGTAGAAGTTAGAATAATAGTAAAATGGTGTGTGTACATCTGATATCATAAAAAGACATATGGCCTGTGCATGAATTACGGGGTGTATTGTATTAGTCACTGACATTAAAGCTCTGGTTACGAGTCTTTAATGCGAGAGGAGAAACGTAATTGATCTAAAACCATGCTCCTCTTTTTCAGTTCGCAAAACATTTCCAGGGGATATGTCGATGAGCCAAGTAAATTTGTCATGAAAGTTGTTTTTTGTAATATGCAAAAGATGTGGATATCAGCTGTCACTAGTTGATGAAAGCGGGGGTCAAAGGTTTGTAATATAAGCACATGAGGTTTACGGGGAAAATCTGCATACAGTCTAAGTGAACGAGGTATACAATACTTATACCGTGATTCTAACATATCAGTGTTGCAGTATTTAGCATTATACCACACCAAAATTAACAAAAGGTGATGGATGATATCGCTGTCACTGTTAGAGACCTGGTGCGCAAGTGTCCCACGGGGATATGCCTTGATATGAAGTTGGTGCCACCGCTCATGGAGCTGACTGTGATTGGCCAAAATCTGTTTAGTGCATGAAAAACGGAAACTAAAGTGGAGGTAAAAAGTTTGATTGTGAAATTATGGGATAATAGTTGTACTAGCTTCACTGCGTCTCCAAAATATCAGTTAATATAAGGAGGTTAAAAAAAGATAAACATTTATCAGAGACAATTTAACCTAACAAGTTCGCACTAGTCTTCTATGCAACTGGGATTTGTATATTTCATGCAAAAAAAAATCACCTCTACGTTTGCCATATTTAAAGAGTTGCATCGCTAGATAGGACACATGAAAGGATTGTGATCAGTACGGTTTCCACCATGCATGAGCAACTTTGATTTGTTGTTTTAAAAATATAAAAAGATTGGCATATTTCTTTCTGGAATTGAAGTATGATTCCCTTGATGGTATGCTGCATTGTTTCTGGTGGTTCTGACCTGGGATCTGATAGGCAACCGTGCGTACTTATGCCTTTGCATGTGTTTTGCGATGGGCAATACCCAGGGGGTGCGGAGGGAGCATGCGTACCCCGGGGTAAAAAAAATAAAAAAAGTTAAGAATTTGTGCTGAATTATAGGCTTCAGACTGCACCAGAATGGGTCAAAAAATGTCAAATTTGCCAAGGAAAGGTAAAGCCAGGAAGTATAAACTGCCTCGGACTGTACTCTTGGAGCATGATTGATTAATTCCACACTTGGTACAGTTATAGGAACACTGGATCTCTCCCATGTGAATATCTTGTATATTCATTAGGAATGAGGTATTTGCATATTGTTTCATGTTGTCCATTTAACTAAAAAACACTGGTGAACACTGATCTTGTATATCAGGCAAATGTGTTAAAAAATCCAAATGAAAGGGGGCAAAGGAATCCAGAGTCAATTTTTGTTCCAGTAGCAAAGTGCGAGTGACCGTCAACACATGCATCCCGGGAGCATATGGGAATAATGGTATTTAAAATTCTTTATAATTTGGTTGCATGCAAAAATATTCAAAAAAAAATAAAAAGCAAAAAACGTAACTCTATATTGGTAATTAAATAATTTTCAGATTGTGGCCAATATGCAATAAAGATTTTTGGTTAAAACAAAACAGGATCACAATTCCACACAGATGTTTAAAGTTGCAACGTAAGATTTGAACACCCCAAACAAAATATTGTTCAGAATAGTAATTTAGCTATAGATAGACACTAAAATAGATTTCTGACATTGTATTTGGCTCCAGCATGTCTTAACAAGAGAAAAAGGTGTAGTTGATATGTTATGTTTCAATATAAATAATGGGATTAATTTTGTATTTGCTCCTATACGAAATTAGAAATTTCACAATGTTTACACCAAAGAAACATTTCTCAGCTTAATCCTTTCAGATGTTGATATTTGTGATGGAAAGCTTTACATCGGGGCAAAAATCAGTACTTTCGATTTTTTAAGGGACACCCGATATGTGAAATCTCTCATTGCACTTTAATAACCTTAACTGCCTTGGGTGGACTTGTTTGGGTACAGGGACCCTGTGTGCTACCTGTTAACTTTCTGAGTTCTATTTAGAACTTACATTACTAAATTTTGCTATTTGACTGTATATTCTCTGGTGCACTATATGAGATTATATGATAGATAGTGCACAGTCCTGTTATGCCACAATAATAAATGTGTCCTCAGCTTTAAAAGCTATTGCAATAATGGGCACGCCCACACTCTGTCCATTATTTAGATCTGATCTGCTTTAGTCGCCAATATAGACATTAGCTGGTAATGATACGTCTGTTGATTTCCATTCTCCCCATACGTACAGTAATCTTATCCAGGCCAGTTCAGTACTTCAGAAACATTTATTTTGGACAAAATACAATTTAACAAAATTTACATTAGAACAAAACAAGAAATAAAATGCAAAAAGACAGAAAATGCTATTATCAAATATTTTATTTTTTTCATTATCCCTGGTAGCCTCTTCACTAACAATCTGTGATCTCAAAGGAGACTTTGCAGCATTTATATTAAAGAGACACTTGTACATTTTGAAAAGAGTATGGCCTTATAAATGTTTTAAACCCCATATTTTAGCATGCTGCGGTACCTTTATGTGTTAACTCTCATCTGAAATGATGAAGTCCAAATCAACGCTTTTATGTGTAAATGGAACGATTTGTAATAAAACCCCTTCGGAGTGGTTATCAGAAAACCTACAGTCTGTGTAGTAATTTGTTGGACAGAATTGAACACATGCGAGCGTGGACCGCATGAGCCAGAAGGAACATCGTACCTTGTTTTGCGATGTGTAATTGGTTGAAGAATGCGCCGAATCTTCGCATAGATTGTTGCGCTTACATGAGGTGCGTGTATCTCCTGTCCAAGTAATTTTTAATCACACTGTAAGTTCACAGTAAAGTTGATCCCTTAGGCTTTGTATGCACGCTGATTGACCGATCGGTCGCCTTTGTGGTTATAGAATCAATGAATATGAGTAAATGATGATCATGAAATGAGTGAATTTTAGCACATTTGATGATAAAAAAATATGATGATGTATGTAATAAAGGCCAAAATCATGGGCAGTCTTT
>JAMKCH010043432.1:0-72770 GCA_023653785.1 Ophioderma brevispina
AGACATCATGATATTTCATGAATGTACATTCTCTCAAACACAAGTTTAATGGTGTAAATCCCATAGGAATAGAGAAAAAGGAGGTGTTAAAAAATTCTGCATATCCAGTGTATTTTCAGTTGATATCTTTCATTTCTTCAACACATGAAAGTATATGAGATGTTGTTTTATAAAAACAACAAACGAATCTATGATATAGTGATTGCATTCAAGGTCAAGTTCATCTTTAATCATTGAACTTTTTTTTTATTCACGTAGTATATTCTAAGAACAAAACAAAAGCAAGAATTGTATTATTATATTTTGAGCACCAAAGCATCAAACTTAGCGTGGCTTTGAGAAACCATTGGTAATTTTATGTGTTGCCTGCAAGGATTTGCAAGAGACAAATAATAATTCAAAGTCTGTGGTGGTGCCGAGTGCACGCGTGCATGCTGAGTGTGTGTTTTAAAGTTCGCGGTAAAGTTTCGGTTAACTTTCTTTTTCAAATTGATCGTACATAAGCAAAACTCTAATTTTCCACGAAACAAAGGTCAACCATAGGCACTTGCATGTCATGGTTGGGTAAAAGTCACATTACCAGTTCAAAGGTCATTAAAGCGCAACTTGTGCAGGAGGAGTGAAGGAAAGGGGGATCGCGAAAGCAAGTGACACTGGTGGTTTGAGAACCACTATTATGAGACATCTCATAAAGGAATGTGTGACATGTTCTAGTTATTGATGATAAGAGAGATATGTTGAAATGCAACAGAGATTTAATTTTGTTAATGCTATAGTATTTTTAATAAAATTATATAGCTATATGAATATGTGTAGTTGTCTGACTTTGTGAATGACTTTAATCGCCCATTTGCTGTACTTTTTCTTTTTTCCCCCCCCCACCCACTTTAAAGGAAGAGCAGTTGTTACGAGACGTTTAAAGGTCAGAATCCCCTTTCAAACCACAAATTAATGGAGCCTTGTGCACAAATGTTAACTTTGATATAATAAACAGTTTAATGATCTTTAATTGATTGGTTCAAGAATTTGGTATGTCCAAACAACTTTCCATAGTAAGATTACACACAACTTTATATAGTTAAGCAGCTAGTGGCAACAATCGTGCATTTTGTTTAAAAGCACCAATTGGCAGAGCGGTAGATACTTCCATTCTGAAAAAAAGTAGATATGGAACCACTGACACAGGTCAAGTCAGGGTCACCTAGAGGTCCCAAAAGGTCAAATGAGGTTCAATATTAAATAAGTCTGATTGATTAGAAGATTACCAAATCGTGCCAAAAACATGTTGTAAATAACGTATTAATGGAAAGTATGTCTTAAGAATAAAAGGGGTGTTTTAACGTTAGAAGACCAAATCATGTACTTAGGATGCTACATTAAGGTCATTTAACTTCGATATAGGTGACAGTGATATATTTCTAAATTTACCGATAATGATTTGTTATCATAAAATACATCCGGTCCTCGGACGATTGTGTCGCCTGCTGTTGCGGTGTGTGAAGGATAGGCCTCATATTGGACCTTTGACCTTGATATGTGACCTTTGACCAAGAAAAAAAAAACAAATGGGGTTTGCATGTAATCTCCCGTAAACCAAGTTTTTTTTTTTTTTTTTGGTTCAATGAACTTCAAACTTTTGAATTGAGGTTAATTTTACACTTCAGCCTATCTTTCAACTGGACCTAACATGACCTTTGACCTTTGTACGTGACCTTTGACCCGTCCCATGTGGCACCTATGGACAGCAATTTGGTTTAAATCCATCAAGGATGCAGATATTAACAGCAAATGTTAATTTCTTACACAGACAAACCAGACAATCAACAGAGAACAGACATCAACAAGTGATCCCCAGGCGTCGTCCAGCATAAAAGGCAGGAGACACAAAAATGGTCTTGGTAAGATCATAATCACCTTATCCTCTGTGCTATGCCATTTCTTAAGCCTCTGCAGTATCAACTACTTAATAATCCTCTAAAGAGAGCACCCTTATTCATCTCATTTTAAAGCTTTCAACAAAGTTATTACAGTCCTCATTATTGGTCTCTATGTGCATTCACCACCACCCCAAAGGCATAAAGCTGTGCACTTCGGTAGGATGCCAGTACACATTTACATCGGGTGGTAAATCCATTTGTGCACTGACACCGTAGCCGCTGGTTGCGGCATCTTCAATACAAGTGGAGTGGTGTCCAAAGAAGGCTCCCAAACAAAAAAACCCCCCTGCTCTCTTGAAGCAAAACCTCATTCACTTGGTGCAGGCAACTCAGGTAATGGGATCAATGCTTGACTCCAAAACATATCCTGCTTGGTAGGTTGCTCATTTAAGGTGCTTGAATGGAACTGCCTTGTGTAGGTGGTATCCTACAGCGTTAATGTTTTCAAGTGAACAGGGTGTTTGTGAGCATTGTTGACTACGTCATGCATACTTGTTCTGTCATACAAGAGAATGACTGGAATCGCTCAAAAATAGCAAGAGGGTTGGCAGTAATTGATGAAGGGGAATTGGAAAGCGATTCAAAGGCAGCGGTGGCTTTCATCAAAAGCTCCATATGTTCCATGCTGTTTTCTTTCCCCTTCCTGCAAAAGAATGAAACGTTTGTCAATCCTGTAAAAGCATGAAAGATGCCAAAGATGATCTTTTTCTGGACCCAAAAGAGTGTGCAAGGTTGTGTTGCTGAAATGTATCGGCATATTTCGACCAGTCCCATATGCTAACCACCAGCTCATCTATTTGCAGTTGATTGAAGTAGGTCACAGCCAGTACAACCACATCGGTATCAACAGTTCCAATGGTAGTTTCTGAAGCCGTGCCTTGCTGCAGCATAGGGCATGTAAGAGCATTCAACATCTGCTGCATCATGCGACATGGACCAGATTTACAACATCAAGATGTGGTGGAGAACAATGACGTTTTTACCACTGCGTACAGATGATTCTGCTTGTCAGTCGCAATAATACTAAGTTATTTGATAAAAACGTGAATAGCTCAGTTTTGTCTGATCAACCTAAGAAGGACTGCAATTCTTAGATATAGCTAATGTGGATCCACTTGTCATATTTCTCCCACCCTCCTTTGAATCTAGCTGTTGATTCAGATGTTTCAATGTCATTATCCCATTACCAAATAACAAGGCTTACCGTGGCAAATATGACTTGACATATGGCTGAAATACATCAGTTGCATAAGCCATGAAGTTTGCTGCCTTGCCTGGGTTGAGCATGTTTAAAGGCTGTGCCATCTAAGATAAACACATCTACATTAGGTGCATGTCTTGTGGGCTGGCAAAGTTGAATCGACTTCCAAGCACTTTGTTATATCTGCTTTGGATCCAACTTAGAGACTACCATGCATAAAAGAGATGGGGGCAGCCGTGGTTATCAGTTTGAAGAAATGTCCAAGTTCATCTCGAACTTGACACGATATATATAAGCGAGAGAAAAGAGTGCACAGTCACTCTTTAGGGAGGAGGATCGGAGCTTGGGATTAGATTTTTGGTTCTATTTTTCGAGTTCGAAACAAAGTATGTTGTTTTTCCTGATGAATCATTAATGGAGGACTTCTTGCTACCAACGATCTCTACAAATTCATCATATTGCTTGTGCAATGCTCTCAGTTCTCTAACAGTCCTGATCACTTCGCTGCTTACAATTAGTTTTGTGTCAAGCACAAGCAATTCCTGGTGTCTTAAAAAACGGATTGCCCATTACTTAATTGTTGATGTAAGTGATACTATACATTGTATTAATAAAAAGTGTAACTTCTACAGATGTATTAGTTAATCTCATCATAGGATTGGTGTATATAGCGTATATAGTCCGGGACTGGACCCCTGATATTGGGGGTCTTGCTGCACTCGCTACCAGAAAGTTGAAGTAATGTTTTTAGGTAGAACCTGTTCTAGAACAGTGGGTTTGGATAATAAAACTTCTGAAAGAGGCAAAAGATTTATTATACTGCTTTTTATATTTCAATGTACAATAGGTCAAATTGTGCGCAATTTTTAGGGGTAAGGGTAACATTTCGGAGCACACTTTCAAAATCTGAAAACAAAATGAATCCTAAAATTTTATCCTGAGTAAATAAAAAACAGTTTTAGAAGATTGTTTTTTTTTTTTTTTATTTGATTTTAAATCTAGAGTGTAGTAATTGGGTAGTTATAGCCATTTTAATGTAATAAATGGCATTTTTGGGCACAAAATTGCAAATTCTTAGTATGTCCTTTTAAAATATGTTATCCAAACATATACTGGGATTGAGCCAATTGTGTTTTCTTGGAGAAGAAACAATGCTAGTCAGATTTGGAAACGTTGCACCCCAATTATTGTTACTTTTTAGTAAATAGTGTACCCCTACCCATTAAAACATGGGCCCCAAAATCGCCCAACATAGAGATACAGTGAAATAATTTAAAATTGACTGTAGCAAACTTTGCCCTAATTGCAGATTTTTTTATTATTGAAAAACTAATTATCTTGACAGACTCTAATTAAAAAAACATTGAAACCTTGTATAGTGGTGAGTGCAGTTAACTCAAAAATCTAGAAGGCAGTCTCTTCCAGAGATTTAGTCCCGTACTAATATAATTAATTTTCAAAATCAGCTTGTGTATTTAAACCTGAATCCATTAAGGCAATATGGACTGTAAAATATTATTAAAAACTTTAAACTAGGAATGCATGATCTACACTTTTAAATGTTAAAATAAATTAACGGGTGGTAAGGATAGCAAAATGAACCATTTGGTCATAGAACTTGTTAACCCTCGCCCGACCAAGGGTTTTCAATACATTCCACAAACGGGCGGTGGAGGGGGGGGGGGGGTAGCACCCCCAATTTTTGTAATTAAGGGGCAAACATCTTCTTTGATAGGCATGTGTAAGACTGATATCCTTCTTCAAAGAAGTACATAACATATCAATTTTAACAATATGACGTCATAGTGACGTCATAAACTGAGAGTTTATATAATAGGTTGTATCTGAAAAATCTCCAAAATCAAGGGGTTTTCAACATTCAGGCAAGCAAAATATTGGTATTTATTTGGCATGATGGGTGCCCAAAGTAAGCATATGTTGATTACTCTAAAAAATAACTAAATAATACAAATATTGTCAGTATTGCCTTGCAGTAGCACATAAGTAACTCAAATACCATTTGACATTTTACCCAGGAAAGTTAGGCCAGGGACCCCCCCCCACACCTTCCAACATTGAGAGGACATCTGACCCCCCCAGGTGAACCTACATTTTTCGCTAAATGACCAAACAGGTGACTTATAATTACATAAAAAAAAACCTTAGATCATATTCGTTTGCGGTTTTTGGGCCGACAGGGGAATCATTCGTGGAGGTGGGTAACCCCCCCTTGGTGGGACGATGGTTAATTTAGTACGTATTTTCAATTTTCATACCAAGTATTAATTAATATACAGAGATACATTAACTCAAACTAATAATTAGGCTAATAAAAACGCATGAAAATGCATTTACCACCGGAAAAGTAAATGACCTCAGATGACCCAAATGACCTCAGTTGAAGATAATTGACGGTGAGGGGGTTCCATATCTTAAAAATGATCAGTACTTGATTGTGAATCATTGTGCCAAGTTCATACTTTATAAAGAATGCACAATTCTTACTATATATGTCACTATCTGCTTAAACTAATATGATTATACTTAATTGTAAACAAGAATGTCACCAAATTCCACAAGAAGCGATGCAGCTTAAACGATGATTATGTCATCACAGCGAAGACTCCAAAATGACAGCGACTAAGTTACATAAAACTCTCAGGTAATATATCCATGCGGAATCTTCTCTAGTCTAAAGGCAACCTTGTCCGCAGTTAAGACGACAGGGTTTTCCTCGACGACACTAATATAATTGCAATACATCAGGTATTCTACCACTGGAAATTTAATGGCATGGATAGTGAATATAACACACTAGTCTGTCGCTAATGTCCTTCATTTAGGACCACAAACTGGAATCACCTTTTGATTCGAAAACTAAAGCTCTTTTGGCTTCAAGTGCAACGAGAGTTTTGAGGACACAAATATTGTGTCATAATAGTAATTCATATAGATTAGACGCTCATAGATGTCTTACCTTGTATTTGCCTACAGAACTGTCTGAAAAGAGAGAAAACAGCGATTTTGATTTGCTTGATTTCAATGTAAAACATAGACTGAATTTCGTATTTGCTCCTATACGAAATTAGAAATTCACACTTTTGTACCAAAGAAAAAATTCTAAGCTTAATCCTTCAGATGGGGTATTTTGATGGAAAACTTAATCAAGGCAAAAATCAGTAATTGAATTTTTAGGGACACCTGATCATGTAAAATCTCTCGTTGCCCCACTGTAAAAGACGACAGCAAACGTTTAATCAGCTTCAAGTCGGGCTCCAAGTATTAGAAATCCTGGTACTATGTATAACACAACTCTACCCATTATGGTAGATTAAAACCAGCTGTAAGTTCACCATACTGTATAGCTCCAGTTACCGACACATGCTGGCCCCGAGGGAATTTATCAAATCTCCATTATATACTGATTTCACAAAGTTCCACGGTTTAACAAAAAAAAAACTAGATATACCACAGCATAATGCATAAACATGAGCTTGCACATAGCTGACCAATTGCGCTTAAATAAACTAAATCACCTGAATTAATCAATTCACATATATAACTTATGGGAAGCCCCCAGATCATGCAATGTTTTGATCTCAAAGCATAAACAAGTTGACTCAGTTTCTAAGTTTAATCTTGGAAAATTCCCCTTTCCACTATTGTCTGGTCTGTGATGAGATAGCCACATTGGCAGGCTGCGATGGCCGCAAAGCCCCCATCGGTGCAATTGCTATGAAGCGACCGACTCCTGCGAATCCGGTTTAAGGTGACCCATTCCTTGCGTGGCCCCCCCCGAGATGCTTGCCAGGTGTAGTTCTGTCTAGGTGTAATAGGAGTTGATTCTGGTATTGGGGCATTAGCCAGGCAGTATTCCAGGTCTGTAAGATGTTGAAAGGGGGAACTGGAGGTTTCGCAGGTGTCGGCAGAAAGGTCGGCGATAGCGCAGTCCCTGTCAACGAGTTGGTGTGATCTTTTGCAGTTTATGCAAGCAGGTGCTTGGGTCCAAAGGCCTTGTTCACTAGTTTATGCGTATGGCGTCTCTCGAAGTACTGCAGGTGCAATGCCTGAAAGCAATGGTAGGAATTCAGATGGACTAGGACGGAGGCAGCCAGTGATGGTCTCAAGGTCCTGTGAGTACGGGTCCAGCTCTTTGTGTGCGAGCTGTTGCACCATGCTGGGGCGGCAGAGTCAGCAGGATGTAGACAGGCCAGGCAGTTGTGCGTAGGGTCGTTGGGCTGGCACCCCATGAAGATCCCGCAAGTCGGCACAGGAGTATTTCCTCGAAAAAAAATGAATACCTGGCGCATACGGCGCGAGGTGCTGACGGTAGGTAAGCTGCCGGTCAAGCTTCATCCCAAGTAGGTTGGTGAAGGATGTATGGCAGAGGCGCTCCATTGAGCTTGATTTGAAGGTGGCGATGAGCTCTTTGGGGTTGGGGTGGAAGGGCAGTAGCGGGGTCTTGGCTTCGATCAGCTTCAGTCTCCATGTCTTGAGATATGCTGCAATAGGGCCATGTCTTTAGTAAGTGTACTTTCTACTACTGTCCAGCTGTTGTCCGATGGAGGAGGCACGATCGTCGGCGTCGCCATATTGTCTAGAGGGTGTTTTAGGTAAATCGCTGATCTACAAGTTGAAAAGCATAGAGCCAGTACAGATCCTTGTGGGACTCCATTCCTCAGACGACGCAGACGACTTCTCTGCCATCACTGGTCTTGAGAATAAAGCTACGGTTGTGCAAGAATTTACATATGAATTTACAAGGGGACGATCCGGGATGGTCCTTAGAAGCTTGAATGTCAGGCCCTGGAGCCACACGGTGTCGTATGCGCAGTAAGGTCACCAAGATGACGCCTGCTTACGGGCGCTTGTCAATACATTTGTGAGTTTTACAATTGATGGACAGTGCTCGGCCACGGCGAAATCCTGCTGTTCGTCAGGCAGATGGGGATCGACGACGGGCTCCAGACGGGCCAGGATCATCCTATCAAGGAGTTTGAAGGAGACACACATTAGTGATATTGAGCGGTATCTTAGGGTTGTCGACAGGCTTGTTGGTTTGGGAAGTGCGATGGTAGTAGCTTCCTCCAGATCTTGCGGTAGGGAATGGTTGGTAAGGGCAACAATGTGTTTGTAGAAATACTGGAAGCCCAATCTAGACATCGTGGGCGCATTGCATCAGGAGTTGCTGGCTATGGTTAAGGGCCCTGGGCCTTTCCACTCTCTAGTGTGATAGCAGAGGAAGCTCATCTAGTGAGAGGATGTGAAAGTGACCTGTCCACGCCGGGGGCCGACGAGTTGGTGATCTCTTTTTGACACAGAGCGAGTGTGATCCGTATCAATGTTCTTGAAACGGACCATTGCGAGGAGTCTCAGCAATGATGGGCGTCACGGGGACATTTCGTTGTTGGATATTCTGCCGGTGAGGCGGTTATAGTCTTCCAGGCCTTTCCTGCTGGAGTGGTTGAAGTCGATTCTTGGACCGTCTCCTCCCAGCGCCCACGGCGTTTCCTGTCCAGCAGTTTGTCAGATCTGAAGCCTTGGATGAAGCTTCTTCCCCGGGTTCAGAATTCAGGAATCATTGTAAAGGGTGTCACATCCCTCATTCCCAGCTGGGATATAACTTGCCACGCAGCCACGTGGAATGGTTTTCTTGCTATATTAATAAAGAGTTGAAAAGTGTCGTGTAAGAATTGTCCAGGTGGGAGGAGGTTGATGGTCGGGAGGTTGGGACTTCTGAATCCATCAGGTTCTCAAGCTGGTCCCAGTCTGCCTTCGGAAAGTTTCCACCTTTTCACGCCCTTGTTGGTAAGGCTTAGCAGGGCTCTCCTGAGCGATCAGTGATGGTCTGGTTGGGTACTTCGGAAAGCGGTCGAGAACAGTAAGGGAATGGAGATGGTGTCCATGTTTGCAAAAGGCAAAGGTCGGGTTGTAGACGTACAGTGTGAGTCAAAAAAACCATACATTCAGGAATTAAAAAGAATTAAAATAGTAAGAATGTTTTTGCTCAAATGTTTGCTCTGGTTATAAAGAAGGATTCACAGGCTTCAGAAACGTTTATTGGTGGCATTTGGACTTGGAGAAAGAAGTTAAGCTATTTTGTGAAAGACTTCAAAATCCTGTCTGGCCGATTTTGAGTCAAACAAAGATGCATCGCTTACATAAAGTTACATGGTCTTCAGCCGTGATTTGAGTACAAACATTTAACACCAAATTATTGTGAACAATAGAAGGTGGGAGAGTAAATGAAGGATTATAAAACTAATATCCCAGAGATTACAAAAGAAAATGCTAAGCTAAAAAATGTCAATTTCCTAAAATAAGAAATTCAAATAGTGGTGTACGACCAACGTTTAATTTGGTTCGCAAGATTTCATGTTTTAACCTACAACGAAAGTTTGTATTCCGCTTGAAAACAGCAGTGCGACAATGAATGTTAAGGGTTAATTCCGATTTATTTCAGAAAACTTCAGCTTAGTTCTGCGATTTATGGACGCTGAGATACTGTATATGTGCAAAATAATTACCTTAGAGATGTAAAAACTGACTCTTATGATTGAACAATTGTAATTTATTTTTGTGAGATATGTACTTATACTTATTGTTACAAATAGACAATTTTATTTCAAAATGATTGTTTTTGGTCGAGAAGAAATCGATACAATATGAAATTGCATGTGAATTGTCTCTGCATAATGTGTTATGGATACGTCGGTGTCAGAATCTCTTATTGTATGGCTAAAATCGGTCAAACTGAACCCAGTCCCAAAGACAACAAATAAAATCTTATGATAGCCTGTTTATCTCTGTAAACAACCAAGCAAACATTGAAGCAAAAATAACGTTACACTTTGAAGAAAAAATCTTCATGAATGTAGGGTTTTATTGACTCACACTGTATTCCACCTTCCAGAATTGAAAGTGTGTGGTTGCTTGGAGTCGTGTAGAAGTTGTTCCCCGGATTTTGAGGCCCGTACTCTAGGGTAGCTCCACCCGGCCTTGATTTCCTGTAACCCCAGGTAATGCTGTGGCTATTAAAGTCGCCATCGTAAATGCAGGGTGCACCATAAGTTGGTAGGGAGTATGCTTGGAGCCGATGGTTAGGTGGTTGTAGACAGTGGTGACATGATCACCTGCAATTTGGGTCGTTGCCCATTCAAGGGTGGAGTCTGCAGGAGAGGTTGCAATGTGTTTCCATTGGGCTGAGTTACTAGCAAACGTGGCAATCCCGTGGGTAGCGCTCTCGGTGTGTGAAGCTAAGGGTAGCGCAGATGTAGAATGGAACTGTCAGTAGAGTGGGTCTCTTGGAGGAGAATGCAGTAACTTTATGATATGTGTGATAGGTGTTCGATGATGTTTATCTTTGCCCTAGGGAGACCCTCCACGTTTAATTGGAGCAATGCGAAGCATCTGACTTCTTGACATATGGTGAGCCTGCCCTGATAGGGCACGTGTGCCAGACTGGCATCAGATAGTGTCCTTGGCGGAGGCCTGATAAAATACAGTGAGATAAAAAAAAAAAAAAAAAGACAACGTGAATTAAAAAGACAGTGATTTAAAAAAGACAACATATGTTAGCGTAGCCCCAGTCAGTGTCATTATTCGCCTGAACGAAATCAGTTTCCGGGGGTCACCACGAGGAGGTTGATATCTTGAACCCCTAGTGGCTAGTGGATGTAGTGGATAGCTCCGCATCATAATCATAAGGTTGTGGGTTCGAGCCCCGCGGTCGCCAATGTGTTTCTGCACTTGGGCAAGGCAATTACCTCGCTTTGCCTCCTATCCACCCAGGAGTTTATAAATGGTACCGGCTATGCTGGGAATGCAAACAGACTCGCTTTGGGGGGAGGGCGACTGGCGACCCCCCCCCCCCCCCCACCCCCCCCACACAGCAACATTAGATGGGAGTCTGGCCAAACGCATAGCCAGAATTGAAAGGGGGGAGATGGGCACTCCGCTGGGGGCGCACCATTTTTCATTTTATCTGATTCTGTAATTTTAAGTGCATATCAAATTACGCCTTGAGATCAAAAAAGCCTTTACGGTGCATATCACAGATTTTCAGCGTGAATTGTGCACCCATGATCAGTTACTACAGGTTGACCTCAACACAAAACATTATTTATGGTAAACCACAATAGCTGTTTAGTGCAGATTTGAGACGCAAGTCGCTATATGTCGATGTGCGGGCGACGTATGACAATTTCCTCACAATACTTAGGCGTTTCAACGTTTTTTTTCCGATTCTCTCGCATATCGCTGATAATCCCTTTAATTTCGCAACTCATTCACTCACATTTAAGGCATCATCAGTGAGCACCCAAACGAGAAAGAAAACTAATTTGCCGTATGAAGTAGTTTAAAATTAATGTCTTTAGAATTCGCATTAGGTATTTATTCCAAAAAGCTAATTTTTGATGATTTTGTCGATGTCGGCTTTCGCAAATTACTGATAGGTACATTACTAATCACACACTTTACTCACTCATTTTGGCTTCAAATCCATTCCCATTACCCACACTCTTGCAAGCAAAGAAAATTAGAACATTCACCGTTAGCTAAGGGGAGATAATTAGGATGAAAACTGGTCGTTTGTCTTATGACGTAATTAAGGGATTTTTTCTCCATATAGTCAAAAAAATAAATTCATGATTTTTTTTCTTTATGGCTTCAAATCAATCCCCATTTACCCCACCACTCTTCCCACAAAGAAAACAAGAAAGAAAACACTTTACGGTAGCTTAAGGGGTTGTAATTAGGTTTCGAAATCAGTCGTTTTTCTTCTATGACATAAGTAAGGGTTTTTGTTTCAATAATTGTCGTGGGGGTGGGGGAAACAAATCCATAAACAAATTTGCTTTTGGCTTCAAATCAATGCCCAGTACCCACACTCTTGCAGCAAAGAAAATAGGAACACTTCACCGTAGCTAAAGGGAGATAATTAGGATCAAAACCGGCTGTTTCCTATATATGACGTAATTAAGAATTTTTTTCTCAATTATTCATAGTCAAAAAATCCATGAATTTTTTTTCTTTAGGTTTCAAATCAATCCCCATTACCCGCAGTCTTCCCACAAAGAAAAACAGAAACACTTTACCGTAGCTTAAGGGGATTAATTAGGTTTAGAAATCATATCCGCAGGTCGTGTTTCTCTTATGCATAATTAAAAGGGTTTTTGTTCAATTAGTCGTAGTGGGGGTGGTGGGGGGGGGAACAAAATCCATAAACAAATTTGCTTTTGGCTTCAAATCATCCCCATTAATTAACCCCAATGCTTGCTGCATAGACAATAAGAACACTTAAAGTAATCTAAAGGGTGATAATTATAGATCAAACCGATCGTTTTTCTATATAGGACGTAATTAAGATATTTTTTTCTCATTATTAAATTTTGTTAAAAAAAAAAAAATCTCCGATTTTTTTTTCTTTACCCTTCAAATCATCCCCATTACCCACACTCTCTCCCACAAAGAAACAAGGAAACACTTTACCGTAGCTTAAGGGGATTAATTAGGTTTAGAACATATCAGTCCGTGTTCTCTTATGACATAATTAAGGTTTTTGTTTCAATTATTCCGTAGTGGGGGTGGGGGGGGGAACAAATCCATAACACATTTGCTTATTTGGCTTCAAATCAATCCCCATTACCCCAATCTTGCTGCATAGAAAATAAGAACACTTCAAAGTAGCTAAAGGGTGATAATTATAGATCAAACCGATCGTTTTCTATATATGACGTAATTAAGATATTTTTTCTCAATTATTCATAGTCAAAAAATAAATCCATGATTTTTTTTCTTTAGCCTTCAAATCAATCCCCATTACCCACACTCTTCCCACAAAGAAAACAAGAAACACATTACGATAGCTTAAGAGGGTTAATTAGGTTTCGAAATCAGTCGTTTTCTTCCTATGACATAATTAAGGGTTTTTGTTTCAATTATTCGTAGTGGGGGTGGGGGGAAACAAATCCATAAACAAATTTGCTTTTAGCTTCAAATCAATCCCCATTACCCACACTCTTGCAGCAAAGAAAATAGGAACACTTCACCGTAGCTAAAGGGAGATAATTAGGATCAAAACCGGTCGTTTCCTATATATGACGTAATTAAGGATTTTTTTTCTCAATTATTCATAGTCAAAAAATAAATCCATGATTTTTTTTCTTTAGGCTTCAAATCAATCCTCATTACCCACACTCTTCCCACAAAGAAAAAAAGAAACACTTTACCTAGCTTAAGGGGGTTAATTAGGTTAAGAAATCAGTCGTTTTCTTCCTATGACATAAGGGTTTTTGTTTCAATTATTCATAGTGGGGGTGGGAGGGTGGAACAAATTCATAAACAAATTTGCTTTTGGCTTCAAATCCCCATTACCCACACTCTTGCAGCAAAGAAAATAGGAACACTTCACCGTAGCTTAAGGGAGATAATTAGGATCAAAACCGGTTGTTTTCTTTATATGACGTAATTAAGGGATTTTTTTTCAATTATTCATAGTCAAAAAATAAATCTACGAATTTTTTTCTTTAGGCTTCAAATCAAGCTAAATCAATCCCCATTACCCACACTCTTTCCACAAACGGGCACACAAAGAAGAAAAGAAACACTTTACCTAGCTTAAGGGGGTTAATTAGGTTAAGAAATCAGTCGTTTTCTTCCTATCACATAATTAAGGGTTTTTGTTTCAATAATTCAAAGTGGGGGTGGGAGGGGCGAACAAATTCATAAACAAATTTGCTTTTGGCTTCAAATCAATCCCCATTACCCACACTCTTACAGCAAAGAAAATAGGAACACTTCACCATAGCTAAAGGGAGATAATTATGATGAAACCGGTCGTTTTCTATATATGACGTAATTAAGATATTTTTTTCTCAATTATTCATATAGTCAAAAATAAATCCATGATTTTTTTTCTTTAGACTTCAAATCAATCCCCGTTACCCACACTCTTCCCACAAAGAAAAAAGAAACACTTTACCGTAGCTTAAGGGGGTTAATTAGGTTTAGAAATCAGTTGTTTTCTTCCTATGACATAATTAAGGGTTTTTGTTTCAATTATTCGTAGTGGGGGTGGCGGGGGGGGGGGGGGGGGAAATCCATAAACAAATTTGCTTAGTTAGGTTTAGAAATCAGTCGTTTTCTTCCTATGACATAATTAAGGGTTTTTGATTCAATTATTCATAAACAAATTTGCTTTTGGCTTCAAATCAATCCCCATTACCCACACTCTTGCAGCAAAGAAAATAGGAACACTTCACCGTAGCTAAAGGGAGATAATTAGGATGAAAACCGGTCGTTTTCTATATAGGCCTATGACGTATAATTAAGATATTTTTTTCTCAATTATTCATAGTCAAAAATAAATCCATGATTTTTTTTCTTTAGGCTTCAAATCAATCCCCATTACCCACACTCTTCATTTGCTTTTGGCTTCAAATCAATCCCCATTACCCACACTCTTGCAGTAAATAGACCCTCTCAGGGTCTGTAGTATAAACGACTGGTAATAAATACTACAATCTCTCTGAGTCAAGCAAATCCACACGAGTGGAATTTTGAATTTTGTCAATCTGTGGACAAGTTGGTCGTATGAGGGCGTATGGGTGGCCAATGGGGTCAAAACGGTGTCAGCGCAGTATTGGGACTGAGGGCCCAGTGATCTGATCTTTTAGGATTTTAGTTTTTTATTTGTTTTGTATAGGCCTATACAATGGATGCATCGTGTTGGCGAGTGCGACTGTTGTAAAAACTGCAATTCCAAATAAATAAATAAGTTTGATTTTATGTCGATTGAACCTATTGCGCACTGAATCCGAAGATAGAGCCGAGACTGCGGGACAGTCTAGCAGTAAAGAAAATAGGAACACTTCACCGTAGCTTAAGGGAGATAATTAAGATCAAAACCAGTTGTTTTCTTTATATGACGTAATTAAGGGATTTTTTTCTCAATTATTCATAGTCAAAAATAAATCCATGAATTTTATTCTTTAGGCTTCAAATCAATCCCCATTACCCACACTCTTCCCACAAGAAAAAAAGAAACACTTACCGTAGCGTAAGGGGTTAATAGGTTTAGGAGACCGAGACCAAACCATTCAAAAGACATGCCATCCCGAGACCGGGTCAAGCAAAATCCCATTCGAATTTTAACCGGGGTTTGACCCTCCCTTTAAAGCTATGTTGAACTTTGATTCTGTGGTACGGTATAAATTAATGTCAATCTCTTACCTCCGCTCCTCTTGCCCGCTAGACCGTCTCACAAAATCATAATTCTAAAAGATTCCTGCGATTTTTACTCGATCTGAAATGGAAAAGGAAAATTGATACCCTATGTGAGACTGATAAGAATTGGGTGAATTTTGATTTGTTTTTTGAAAAAACCAATCCGGGGGGGGGGGGTTTCAAAGGTTTGTTGAGTACCCATGCCTCGTTCCTTTGTCTGAAAGTGACACCTAAGGGGACCAATTTCAGGGATAAATACCCCCTCACTGGGACCAGTATTCAGTTAAATTATACCGTTTTCGGTGAAAATATACCCCTAAACGGGACCAATTTGCGGTAAAATTATACCCCTAGCGGGCCTGTTCAATACGTGAATAAAAAAATATAACTGTTAAAAACCAAATATATGAGAAAATAAAATTTACTACTTAAGCAAATGTACACCTGCAGGGTTATTTTACTGAAAAGTTAACGTTATTTCCCATGTTTGTCAATGAGCCAGTCACAATCTTACTCGAATTGATTACCCCTAGCGGGACTAGAACTTGATTATTGTGAATTGATACCCTAGCGGTAGTCCGCATTTGCAGATAGTCCTCTTTTTTGGAACGCGCATGGGTACCCGACCAAAACCCAAGAACCCCCTCCCCGACCATATTACAAGTCTCGAGACCTGCCCATCTCGATTTTTTTGTACGCGTGGTGTTATCTCGCCCGATACACATGCAAGTTACCCCCCCCCCCCCCCCCCCCGATATGCCTATACAGATCATCGACATTTGGCCTTGAATATTGACCAACAAAGCTGTTAGAAGCCGGCAATTTTTTCATAATTTCACATTTTAGGACACTACAATAATAATAAAAGTCCTATAGTTAGAATTTGTTCATGGCCTCTACTATTCATGAGTTCTATCTCTTACACAATTTCCAGGCCTTACAATTTCAACGCCCAACACTAACATCATTCAGGCGCATTGCCATGGGGGGGGGGGGGGGGGAGGGACACGTCTGCTTCGATTCGGGCATTGGGGATTTTAAAAGGATTGGGGAACTGTTACATTGCGGGACTATGACACCTCTGTCTCAGTTACATACAAAATCTCACTCTTAAACAATTCGTTCATACAGTTCGGAATTTCATGGTAATTGTGACATAAATTATTGGCTTCAAATCCGCTGTTGCTGTTAGGTTGGCAATAAGTCTACCCTGTAGCCACCTTGGCCTTGGATGCGTGTGTAACGTCGGAAATTGGTCAACAATGCAGCAGCGACAGGCGAAGCGGCTTAATTCTATAATAAAATTCTCTAATCCAGGTAATAAGATAAACCTTTCTCAAAAAATTTATTGTGAAGCTTAAATCTACTTGAAAGTAAACTGACTAGGCAATGCTAGGCCTAGTAGCCCCTAGTGGTGGCGACTTCATGGCTTTTGATTTGCATGGCCGGCCTGGTGACGATGGTCTGGACCGGTTCTTTTCATGATTCATGTAATATTTTCAGTCTTCGGCTCTTGGTTTTTATCGTTTTCATTTTTACCAGAAGCCACCCTGAATGCTCGGTTTATGTAAAAGACAATTGTAAAGGACACAATGATGAAAGTGGAGGCCAGGAATCATAAGTGCAAGAAGAAAAGCTAGACCAGGCCTAGGCCCCCCGGGGTTCAAGCTTTCACTTCACGTGTTCATTGGGGAATGATTGAAGTAAAATGGAACGGCTAAGGCTTGGGTTGGCTTGGGTTGGAAGATTCTTGGCATTGGGCATGGCAGAGAAGACGAAGGGTGTAGTTTGTTTGTGTACTCTGAAAGTGTAACTTAGGTTAGATCTTAAACCCGGTCTCTCGCAGTCTCTAGCAGTAGCCTTTTTTGATATTTTTGGTACCACAGTTGTATGACAATGCCATTGCAGTGGCAGTCTCAGTCGACTCATGATGTAGAGCACCATAGCATAATTACAAACTTACAAGTGGCCCATGTTCATGATTAAGGCGCCACTTTTCATTTTGAATTTGGTCTTTTCCTTCATAGCGTTCAAAATTCTGGGATCAGAGTATCATTACTGTGGTTTTTCCATTCCTTCCTATGGGCTCTTACCTCCATAGCTTAAACAACTTGCTCCTGTCACAAGTTTAGATGTTGTGATTAGTCAGATATCATCACATGCCTAAATTAACCTTTTGGTGTCAACTGGAATTAATGTCATTTTTGTCAGCTGTGCCATTCTTCAATACCCACATTTTCTTCCCTATTCCTCTACTTTATTTTTTGTTGGAGAAAGTCCCCACTTTTTGTATTAAGATCACAATTAAGGAAATAGCTTTTTCTTGTATGAGTATGATATGCACTCAAAATTCAGTGTGTGGTATGTGACATTGTCCGTTTCACCTTTTACACACATTTTAAAAATTGGTTCTTAAAACAAACCTCAATTTTCTTGTTACAAAATATTGTCAATTGTACTTTAATGGGCCTAAGATTATTTGGACTAAAACCTTGTTGTTATTGCTCACTCTAATTTTTGTTTACATACAAGCAAAATGGATTCGGAGCACTCATTTGTCCTTCACTATTTGTCACATCACCATATTTAAAATTTAGAATTTGGGTGTAAACAAAATAAAATATTCCACTTTGTAATATTAATTTTGAAAATACAATTGGAAACTTTTAATAGGTACCTCACTTAGGATCATACGATCTTTATGTGGCTGGCAAATAATTTTAATTTGTCCCGTTCACTTTTCTGCACCATCCATCACATCCGTCCCATCCACACACTTTTTTTACTTTCTTTCATTACTCAAATATAATATCATTAGTGTACCCATTGTAGTTTTTTTGTTAAGCTATTTGGTGTCACAAAAGCACAAATGATTATTTTCCTATTATGCCTTTAAATAAAGCCAGAACCCCTAAGAAATGGTCCGTTCACAACCCATTGGTCACAATCCTCAAAAGGAGTTTTGGATAACATGCCTATCTAACTCGCAACTACTTTTTGATTGGCTTTTTTCACACTTGTATGTCATAATTTTATAAGTCATTAAGGTTGCTTGATTTATTTCCCAGAACCATTTCCAATTTTTAAATTTTTCATAACAACTGTCTTTTAGCCGTGCTCGTAAATCAACGGGCTTATGAAACAACAATATTTGAATCAAAGAGGCCAGAAAAACATTTAAAATTAAAAATGTGATAGGTTCTTGTCAAAAAATTAGTTGGACTGAATCAAACAAATTCTTCCTTAAACGACTACTCATAAAATGGACTGTCGTTCACAAGGACATTCATAAAAAAACATCCACCCAACCTAGCCAATATACTTCTGAGTCCCATAAAAGTGTTTTGAAATATTCTACTGTGTTTGTAGGAACTCAAACTGTTAAATCTTTCAGCATTATTTGGTTGAAACACTTTTATTCAACATCATTAGTTGTCCGTCTCACTTGTAATATGTCACCCCATCCAACTTTTTTAAAACATTGATCTCAACTATCTATTTATCCTGGCAAGCCTGGCAATTATTTGCCCCTTATTACCTAACCAAGACTTTAAACCATTGAATACTCAAGAGCCATGCATGGTATTTTCAGTGTGAAAACTTTATAGTCATCCCCATTTTTGGTCACAAAATAAACACCTTGATTTTGCCATATATCTTGAAATAATCACTCAAATTTATCAAATTTTTGTCCTATAGGAAGCCTGGGGGCAATACTTTCTTTGCCAATGTCCATTGTCTTATATGGACCAGTCAATGTACATTATTCAATTGTAATTTTGAATTCATTTTTCAACAAATTACCCAAAATTAAACAAGTAACTTGACTTTTATTGAGAGGGGTGAACAATTAAGTAGCCAGAGGGTATTTTATGAAAACCTGTAGGCTTGGCAAGAAGAAGAAAACGAGTAGGTAAAACAACTCTTTTAAACTCACTTGAAAAAATAAACCCCTCAGTGGGACACAAAGTGGCGCCTAATTGTGAAACGGGCCAAGTACAATTACAAGTACAAAATGTGCATGATTTTCATGATGTTGATGCTGTAGCTATGACATTAGTTCGAGGGTCTCTAAACTGGGCAACACTCCATATTGGGAAGTCGTTTCGGCACCGGCCCAGGGCTATGACTTTTAGCTAGTAGGCCTATGACATAGTCAATTATGATGATCATAATATCCCTAACTAACGTCCCTAGTTGCTAGCGGGAAAATTGGCTATTCAACCTGAGCTGCGATCACCGCAAGATCTAGGGGGCGATTTCCCCAATGCACGGGTCCGACCCGTGATTTTAGAAAAGTTGCAATTAAATTGCAGTTAGGAACTAGGCTTGGGATATCTATGTGCTGCTTTGCACTGCTACTGCTAGGAGTCTAGGCCTAGGTATAAAATATTCTTGGTACAAAAGAGAGAGCTTGATCATGACATCATCAGGCATGCTGAACTGAGGTTGTGAAAGTCAAAATCACTACTTTAAAAAAGTTAATATAATCCTAACCAACACAGCCTTGCCCTTGGGCCTATAACTCATATAACTACGTAGGCTAAAGTACAGGGGCCTAGGGCTTACTATCGTAGCCTGAAATTATTATGCATCGCGAAAGGGGAAGATATTCTTGGAACTAGCGACTTGTTTATTATCAATTCTGGCCTACGACGCTCTACTTGTTTGTAGTGAGCCTAGCCCATGAACCCGTGCCTAAGGCTATAAGGCTACACCTAGGTTTTTTTAATTGATAGGCATTGTCATGTAGATAGCATGCCCTGGCATAGCGAAGTTAGGCTAAATCCATGGGGCTATGATGTATAATCTGTATTAAAAACTTAAAATGAACCTTTCTCGGCTGAGAGATTGGCTATTACTAGGCCCCCTAACCCAAGCCTGGCCGGGGTCCGGCTACGTATTTTAAAAAATGCATATAAACATATTTATGCAGTTATTAAGGGAGTTAGGGATATAGGCCAGGGCTATGCCTAAGGGTATGGCCTAGTTGTTACTGTGAGATTTAATCCTAAAAATCAGTATGAACAACCCTACATATTTTTGGAGATGTGTCCCGCCCGACTTGATTGATGATTGGACATATTTGGCTTTGGAATACAGAATATGAACAATCAAAATTATCAAGCAAAGAAATTAAAATTAAAATTTGTCTCCAAGCTAGCAGGAGGAATCAGAAGAGCAAACAGACTATTTGTCTTCCAAGGATGCTGACTCACTTGCTGGCAAGCACACAGAAGTTCATGAAATACATGGGCCAACTTGTATTATGAACAGAATAGAAGAAATTTTCATCTTTAAGGGCAGTGTCATCCCTAGTGCTTTTGTTTTTAAGAATTTCTGATTTTTGCATCATTTTAACCCAACAGTGTTCTATTGTTACCATACAAAATGGTGATCAACTGAAAACAATCCTGAGCTGTATTTTTTTTGCCGAATTTAAAACAGCTATTTGACCATCTATAGTGTCACAAAAAACCACTTGGTCTAAACTGGCGGGATTTAGGGGCACATTTCACCGCCGTGCAGGCGCAAGGTCCCGTCGTAGCGCGCGTCGCTGGGAATTTTTGCTGCGTACGTAATGAAGCTGTTGCGCGTGTGTTAATGTAATTTTACGCGATGCGCATCTTGGAACAACGAAAAAATAATATTTGAAACTGTAAACAAAAGCGCTAAAGTAGACCAGATGAAATTCAATTTCTTTGATTTCTAGAGTTAGAGACGAAAGAGATGTTTGATTCAAATAGTGCATACAAGAGGTATTTAATCACTTGCACAACAGACTCAATTTTGAAGTGCAAAGCTAAAGTGTGTTAAAGCGACAGCTTGAAAATGGCCGTGGGAAAAGTCACCTTTTTTTTAACTAAAACACGGATTGTATCAATGTCAATTTATCAAAATTTTGCAACTTTTCGACAAGATAACTCCAAAAATAACCGACGTAAAAGGTAAGGGTTTAAACTTTACTAGGTAATAAGCAAGGTGTCTTCTATAGGAACGGTTTTCTTTCAATTTGTCATATTTCGATTTCTAACTAAAGATATTCTCCAATATATAAGCAAATTTTGGAAAGAAAGAAAAATCCACTTCTTTGACATTTTCCCCTTATATCGAAAAAGTAAGCTCTATTTTAAAAAAAAATAGAAAAATTAAAAAAAAAAAAAAAAAATAACCATAATAATGGAAATTCAAATTGTTTTTGTTATGCGTCTGAAAATTTAGGTGGCAAATCTTGATTTTTAGTTTAGTATTTTTCTCAAATAGGAAAGTTTTACATTAATCTGATGCCCACATCGGGTTCATCGTCCAAGTTTCTTTCTAGAAATGTATATTTTACATACAATAATCGAATATTGCAAAGTTACAAACCAAAATGAATACTCGGGGAAAACTCAAGGTTACACTGCAAATGGAAACTCAGGCCGCAGTTCGAGCCATAGCGCGCGCATACCCATGATAAAAAGCGGAACCCAACATGTCAAAAGCACCAATACCACCCACCATAGGCTAATCATAAAACCCATCCCATATGCATAGGCGTGCCCAGGGAAATTGTATTGAGGGGGCGCTGGACTAGAAGCATGTTCGAACCATGAGAGCGAAGAGAGCTGAGAGCGACTATCGGGTGAGGTACAGGGGGCCGCGTTGGGTCCTGCGTGGGGTGCAGGGGCAACGCCCGGGGGGGGGGGGGTCCAGGGGGCAGAGCCCCCTGAATGCTCTGAGGTTTTAGGGTTTTCAAGACCTGGGAAACGCCTTTCCTTGCGCGTTAATTCTTCGACACTTTTTGATCGCATTTGCATGAAAAATTCAAATAAAAAGGACCATGTTCCTCTTCTTTTTCTTCTATTTTATTATTTTCCACTTCTCTTTTCCTATTTTTTCTTGCTCCCGTCCTCTTTCTTCCTTCCCTTTCTTGAGAACTTTGAGGGGGGCTTAGCCCAAAACCCCCCCCCCCAGGGTACGCCAGTAATATGCCACACACCAAACCCACAAAGAACCCACCCTACCCCTCAATAACACTAACACCCAGACCCACAAAAACCAAAAAAAAACAGAATGGTGAAATTCGAGTAGTAGCGATATGCAGGCTGGGAGAGCCACAATTTATAAAAATACAAATTTTTTTAAAAATTAAAATAAGACGTAGGATTCCAGCTCCAGCTCTTCAAAGCTCTTCATGAAAGACTTTTAGATGTTTCTTAAAGGGGGGACGACTTACGCTTATAAACAATAAAATCATCTCTGACTGGTTTGTAAACTTGAAACTGTCAATTTTGGTAATGGTTATTAAAAAGCAAATTGCAGGAATGATGCAGGAAATTACGGACCAGTTGAATGACACGAAATTAAAAAAAAACAAGTTGTAACAAAAACGGTATATAGACAGGCATTTCCGCCCCTTCGTTGACATAAGCTTCTGGGCCCCCTTGAGTTGTTTCAGACGCCCTTCAATAATTGATCACCCACTTCTTCTGACAAAGATTAAATCTGGTAGCCCTCCTTTGAATGGTTTCTAATTTTTGTGGGCCGCCAGCTATCAGCTGGCAGGACCATTAGCATTAATCCGTGAGCGTGTTGTATGGTGTCCTAATTCGGCTCAAGTGAAAAGTTTAAGTCAATTGGAACCAAAATTGTGGTCATGGTGCACCAGGGATCCCTCATAAGTGATGAGGTCAAAGGTGATGACTGTACAAGGTTCAAAGATCGTGTGTGGTCAATGAAAAATAGGTCTAAAATGTAAATTGACCTACAATGAAAAGTTGTTCAAACTTGAAATCATAGGTGCAATAATACTTTTGGGGATCTCTAAATGTTGAGGTCAAAGGTCACGTGCCAAGTTCAAAGATCAGGTGAGGTCAAGTTGTAGATAGGCTGGGCCGTCCACAGCGTATCTTCTGTGAATATAGGGAGCGCGAAAGCCGAGCACCGCGAAATTCTAGTTTATATGATTTTTACGATGTACGTACCAAACTGGCGAGCAAAAATCAATAATGGGCAAGATAAAGGCTCAGTCACACACCCGATTTTTTTAGCTATAATCGTATTCATTAATTCTGGGACACAAACGACCAAAACACCGCGTATGTGCGTATCCTTACCTTGGAAGCGTAGGTTCCAATGTCCTTGACAACGGCAATATCGCGCGTTTAATGTAGGGCGCAGTAGGGCGTAGTCGTGCGTAAGTTGAATGCATGAACGCTTGTGTCAAGCTCTATGTGCGTACGCCGTGTCCCAGAATTAAAGAATACGATTATAGAAAACCACTTCCAGACTGCTCATCACTGGTGCCGATTGGCCAATTTCTTAAAATCGTGAGCATGTGTAGTTTTGGCCATGTCTGGGACTGTCCTGTACAGTATTCTGCAGTTTTGTGTGGTCGGAAGCACGTGGCAAATTTGAAAAAAAAAACCGCCAGTTTTTTTTCTTGCAGCATAAAAATTGGCGGCGGGTTTTGGAATCGGGAAGGTCGACTTGAATACATTAGCGGTTTGGATGCCGTAGCCGATGAGTTGGCGCGCATCATGAGTGGTTGTGTGCAGTTGGAAAGTAGTCGGCAATGAGTCTGCCCCAAGCGGGAGAGAGGATGCAAGCCAACTGGCATGTTAAATCGACGACTAAAAGCTACTAAACTCGGCGACTACAGAAGATAAGTCGCCGACTTGCAGTCTTGACAGCAACATGGGACAACTTGATCTTGTTGATTTTATGATGCTGTCGCCTACTGCTAGACGATTGAAGATCTCTTGTCTTGTTTGAACAAGACTGCAGCCGATTTTGAACAAAATGTGGTCTTGTGTAGTTGGGAAGAGGCTGGGTCGCGTCGCGGGTTGTCTTCTATGTGACTGTACCTTTCTTGGCGTCAACAACTCGGCGAACAATCGACGAGCAGTCTTAAATTGGCAGCGACATGTCACAATTTGTACCGTCGTTTCAAGGTCGGCGACTGATCGGGGACTGAACAAGTGGCGTCGCCAATTAAACATGGTTGATCTTGTTGATTTCATGATGCTGTCGCCTACTGCTAGGCGTTTCAGCATCCCTTGTCTCATTGACGACGGGGAAAACTCGCAGATTAATCATCCCTGATCGGGATAAAAATTGTAAATTTTGCAAGTTTGAACAAGACTGTATAGCCGATTTTGAAAAAAAAATGCGGTCTTGTGTAGTCGGGAAGAGGTTTTGTCGGGAACTATCTTCTGTGTAACTGGTGAACAGTAAAGATTGAGAAGAATATCTTTGTATTGGTTGCCGACAACTGTTCGGAGGAAACCTATTAATTGATTGGACTTTTTTGTAACACTGGACACTTGTTCATTCCATGACAAATAGGTACAAATCTGATGATATCTGAACACCATGGAGATGTAAACTGGAAACTGTAGAAAGTTTGGCATCACAAACAAAATCTCCAGGTATAGGCTTATTTTTACGGCGGCAAATACACATAACTTGGCACTTTTGTGGATTAAGTTGGAGCGCATTGTTTTCTGACATCCAGAATTTGAACATCAAAATCTTCATAAATGGTGCGAAAAAGGAAAGTGTCATCTGCATACTGGAAAATTTTAGATCTCAAATGAAGATGCAGATCGTTGACATAAATATTGAAAAGCAGGGACCCAGGGCCCTTTTTCCAAAAACAATTGAGGGTCCGGAGCTAATTTGGGACCATAATTCGCCCCCCCCCCCTCTTCCAAAAAAAGGGGGTATCCGGAGCTACGTTTTTCCAACATATCAGAAAATAAGCCGCGATTTACCCCAATTTCCAGCTACTTTTTGTGGTGTGTATGGCATTGGGCATGGAAATGAGGGTCTCTGGAACTGAAATGGTCCTAAAATGGGGTCACTGGAACTGGAGAAGAGCCTGAAAATGAGGGGCTAATGGGTGGTACATACCCATACTACCTCCGAATGTGAGCACCCCCCCCCCCCCCCGGCAAATATCATCCAAACTTTTACAGTGCATATTTTAAATTCAGTCATTACACTAAGTCTTGTGAAATTTGACATAAATTTACAGTATTTTGCTGTATTTCCAACAAACAACCAAATAATGTCAATTTTTACAGAATTGTATTCTAAATTGCACTGTAATTTGTGTGTGTAGGGGTATGTGCGGCCCTGAGACCTCCTTTTCCCGCCCTTTGTTTCTTCTTCTTGCATATGAGGCAGCAGCTAATATGTTGTAAGCGTTGGAGCCAACTCACTGTTGACCGGTTGGGGTTTGAGAAATCTGTGTCCACCGGTGGACGAAAGGTAGGGCACTCATTGAGAATGTGATCCACAGTCTGTGATGGAGAGGAACCACATTGGCAGGCTGGCGATGGCTGCAGCTATTGAAGCGACCGACTCCTGTGCGAATTCGGTTTAAGGTGACCAATTCCTTGCGTGGGAGATTGCTGCCAGGGGGTAGTTCTGTCTTAGGTGTAATAGAGAGTTGATCTGGTCTTGGAGTATCTAGCCAGGCAGCATTCCATGTCTGTAAGATGTTGAATGGGGAACTGGAGAGTTTAGCAGCGTGTCGGCAGAAAGGTCGGCGAGAGCGCAGTCCCTGTCTACCGAGTTGGTGTGATTCTTTGACAGTGTTATGCAGCAGTGCTTGTTGTCCAGCAGGGCCTTATTCACTAGTTTGTGCGTGTGGTGTTCTCTCCTAAGTACTGCAGGTGCAATGCCTGAAAACACTGGTAGAAATTCAGATGGAGTAGGACGGAGGCAGCCAGTGATGGTTCACAAGGTCTCGTTGAGTACTGTGTCCAGCTTCTTTGTGTGAGAGCTGTTGCACCATGCTGGGGCGGCATATTCAGCAGTGCTGTAGACCAGAGCCAATGCAGTGGTGCGTAGGGTCGTTGGGCTGGCACCCCATGAAGATCCAGCAAGTCGGCACAAGAGGTTATTCACCGAAGATACCTTGGCGCATACGGACTCGATGTGCTGCCGGTAAGTAAGCTGCCGGTCAAGCTTCACTCCCAAGATGGTTGGTGTAGGATTGTATGGCAGAGGCGCTCCATTGAAGTTGATTTGAAGCTGGCGATGAGCCTCTTTGGTGTTGAGGTGGAAGGCAGTAGCGGTGGTCTTGGCTTCGCTCAGCTTCAGGCTCCAGGTCTTGAGATATGCTGCAAGTAGGGTCATGTCTGTAGTAAGTGTGCTTTCTACTTCTGTCCAGTTGGTGTCCGAGTGGAGGAGGGCAAGATCGTCGGTGTAGCCATATTGTCTAGATGTTGTTTGAGGTAAATCGCTGATATACAAGTTGAACAGCATGGGAGCCAGCACAGATCCCTGTGGTACCCCGTTCCTCAGACGACGCAGACGACTACTCTGCCCATCACTGGTCTTGAGAATAAAACTACGGATTGCAAGCATGTTACATATGAATTGTACAAGGAGACGATCCGGGATGGTCCTGAGAAGCTTGAGTGTCAGGCCCTGGTGTCACACGGTGTCGTATGCTGCAGTAAGGTCCACCAAGATGACGCCTGCCTTACGGCGCTTTTCAAAGCTTTCCTCAATATCATTTGTGAGTTTTACAATCTGATGGATCATCTCAAGGAGTTTGAAGGAGACACACAGTAGTGATATTGGGCGATAGTTCTTAGGGTTGTCGACACTCGACAGGCTTGTTTGGTTTGGGGAGTGCGATGATAGTAGCTCTCCTCCAGATCTTGGGTAAGGACTGGTTGGTAGGCAACATGTGTAGAACTCCTGGAGCCATCTAGACATCGTGGGCCACATTGCATCAGGAACTCTGCTGGTATGTTATCAGGGCCCTGGGCCTTTCCACTCTTTAGTTGGCTGATAGCAGAGGTAAGCTCATCTAGTGAGAAAGATGTTGAAAGTGACCCGTCCACACCGGGGGGGGGCTCGACGAAGTTTGGTGATCTCTTTTTTGACAGAGCGAGGGTGATCCTATCAATGTTCTTGAAACGACCATTTGCGAGGAGTTGCTCGGCAATTGAGTTGGCAGTCACTGGACATTTCGATGGTTTGGAAATTCTTCCGGCTTTGGGGCGGTGTCCCTCGGGATTCTGTCTTGGCAACCAGTCTTTTCAACATTTGCATCTCAGATTTGCCAAAGGGAGCTTGTTCGCAGTGCTCCTGTGCAGACGATACGGCACTTGGAATGGATGCTGGCATCATGATGGACCGCAGCCTTACTTTCAATCAACACACCAAGGTAGTCGCTGCCAAGACGCGGCCTCATGTCGGTCTCCTCAGGGGGGCCCTCGCGGGGGCTGGGTGGGGTGCGTCTTTCGGGGCTTTGCATACACCAGCTGTTGCTTTGGCATGCTCGGTTGCTGAGTGTGCTGCACCTGTGTGGAGTCACGGTGTGCACTCGCACGGGATTGATGTCGTTCTGAATGATGTAGTGAGACTTGTTAGTGGTTGCCTTTTGGTGACGCCTATAGAATACCTTCCAGTTTTCTTTGGCATAGCTCCTGCAAACCTTAGGAGGAACTTACAGATGATCAAGCTCGCCAAGGAGTGTGATGAACCTGGTGGCCTAGTTCCACCACCAACACCCTTTCGGGGATCAGAGAGTTCCAGACGGAATTGCTTCGCTGCCCATCAATGATGCTGCAGTCGCGCGTCCCTGTCGATCATCCTGGATCGATGACATGATCTCAGCGGTGGTCTTCCTCTGCCTTGGACCTAAAGCAGTTCTTGGACAGCCTCTTGTAAGCCCGGGGCTGTGACCTTGGTGGGATGGCTTGGGTCCATCTCGACAGACTAGCTAACAAAGCGCTTCATTGCACGATCGGTGTGTGATGGCTTTCATTCATTCACACCGGTCCATAATTATCTTATTAGTCCACGCCAAGATCCTACGATATTGTAATGATCTGAGGTACAATTAAACTCGCACATTTATATTGGCCTAATTGTGGACTTCTACGTTTCGAAATAGTATTATTTATTACAAGGTGCGACTTAAGTCAACATCATATTCTACCAATTTTCTATTTTTTTTTTATAATATAGTACAGTTTGTTATGTTTTTTCCCGTGGGATTTTTTGCCAAAATTGATTTTATTAGCTTACTTTGTCAATTTTGGGGTGCTGATTTCAAAAATAATAGGTGCCATTTTTTCAACCACGCCTTCAGTCGCCATTTTGGATTTCAAAATGGCCGCCATTTTTCAGTATTTTTTTGTCCTATATCTCAGCTTAGGAGCAATTTAGAGGATAAAATTGGTGCATACCCATGTTTGTGATACCAGGGATTCCATTGAAAGCATCGTCTTACTTGTAACTGATTTGGTTTGGCTGCCATCTTGAATTTCCGAAATGGCCGCAATTTTAAATTATGTTATGTCCTACATCTTGGCATGTGAGCAACGTGGAAGAGTAAAACTGGTGGCAATACCCATGTTTGTGATACTAGGGATTCCATTAACAGCACTGGCTTACGTGTATCTAATTTAGCTCTGCCGCCATCTTGGATTTCAAAATGGCCGCCATATCTAATACACTTGTTTTTAAAATCTCAGCTACCATAATAAAGCAGTGTAAAAATGGTAGCATTGCATGTACTATGATTATAATTCCAAATCACTGCATACCTATTATTTCAATGAGCTAACTCAGCCACCATGGAAGATTTCAAAATGGCCGCCACTAGACAATTTGTATGTTTTGATTAATAATGTAATGTCAATGAAATGTAACCCAAATATCATTTATTAATTACGTTCTAATATTTTAAACACACGGTCCTTGAAATACCTGACTTTGATCTTGGATTGTATTTTCAGTGACCTGAAGATTATTTTTACCATACTGCGTTATTTCGGAAACGTTATTTGAGGTGTAGGCATATGGCCAAAAAAAAATTGTTGTGTTGCCCTCGCGACCGACCCAAAATCCCGAAAATCTCGGGTCGGTATTTTTTTTTTTTTTAAGTCTTGAATTTGTCTATTTTTACCTGTTTTTCCGGTTTGATAAAGGTGTAAAAAAAACACACAAACGAAAAACACAAGAGTAGCTCGGATTAAACTCCTTGCACGGGCAAAATGCAAAAACACTATTCTTGGAAATTGACACAAGGGAAATAGGAATGGAAATTGTGTGGCAATATCAAAATGTGCGATAAACACGAAGGAAAATAAAATTGGCCTTAGTACAGCTTGCCGTATTTACCATGTTTACCGCACCGTATACTCAATGATACAGAGTACAATTCGACAAACAATGTAATATATTAAATTTAAAACAAAATTTTGACGTGCAATGGTACCCAAAACTTTTATAACAAATATAAATAAACCATTTTGAAAAAAAAAACAACCGTGAAACAGTGTATAAATGAAAAAACAATAAATTTCGCCTTCTCTTGCCCAGCGCGTATGACATTGCTGATTTCATGAACACGATCACGATGGAATCCATCGGTAGTTACGCGTTGAGGTACAGCTGAAAGGTTGTGAGGTGGTTTTCAGCGTGTTACAACTTCAGATTGAAGGGACTTTTGCGGTTGTATGCGAGGCATGGAAGCTGTTGCCAAATATGCACCTTACAAATCGCCATCGGTCCGAATGGAATGGACATGGCAGCGGTCTGCGCATCTGAGGGAAATAGCGGGATCTGGGATTTCGGCATGTTTACTAAACACCAACATTTGAAGAGGCCGTGTTTTCAAAAATTAAAGTTCAAGTTACAAGAAACATTTTTGAATGCCCCTCTTACGTTTAGCTGGATTTTACATGACTAGCAATCCACTTTCTGTAGATTTGAGTTTAAAAATAAAAAAAAAACCGCGACCGACCTTCCGATTTTAGACTGGGGAGGGCAACACAACAATTTTTTTTTTTGAGCCTAATCACTAATATTAATGAAGCAAAGAAATACTCCATGTTATTCACCTTTTTAGAGACACAAAAACTGTTATAATGCAAACTTGACTAAAATGCGAAGAGGATTTTTTTGCATCCATCACAAGAAAAAAACAGCTATGAAATGCCATTGAGGCTTAATTGGACTACATGGGGTACCCAGTACCTAGTCAGGTTATTTTTTTTTTTTTTTTGATAGAACTTAAGTTCTTCGGGGCATGTGTAGAGAGCATGCTCATCTATGGAGTGAGACCTTGGACCATACCCAAAAGCTTGAGGGAAGGATCAATGGCTGTTATATACAACTTTATCAGACTGAAGAGCATCATATTTCCAACAATGAGCGTATATGGAGATATACAACTCCTATCAGAAACCATTAAAAAGAGGGACGCCTCCAGTTTGCTGATCACTGCATGCGGACAACGACCAACTTCATCTCTCACCTGATTTCTTCTGGACACACCTGAGGAAAACATAGCGTGGAGGAGGTACTTAGTTATCCTGATGTTCATGACTAAAGCTTTGGACTGCATACCAAGTGACATACAGACACACTCATGAAGGATAATCAGCCTGGTAACAAATGGTCTCAGTGCTTTCGAGTTCCGTCTACGGACGACAGATGACGATGATGAGTCAGGATAGCCTTGGAACTGTTACGTTGTAATCAATGGTGTTACCAAGTTCGCTGCATTTACAGAGCATCCATGAGGTAAATGAAGACATATATATCCCTGATGTTTTAGTCAGTCGGGACGCATCAACTACATGCATTTGGATCAAGGTGTCTGCATCCTCGAGTGAGTGCTCATCAATATTGGAAGCCTTACACACCTGGTTTGTTGGCATACGTTGAGGATGCCAAACTAAGCCCTGGCTGCTATCTTCATATTCACGGAGTAGAGCTTTGCCCAAGTAATCTGTCACTTGAGACTTTGTTTCAATAGGAGACAGCAGGTTTCAGAGGTATAAGTTGATATTAGTCGAACTCTGATGTCAAATTGGACCGGATGCAGCAGACATTTGCCACGTGTTCTGAGCTTTCAGTGAGTTATCAATATGTAGCTGTCGACGATATCCAACATCCTATCATACCCGGATACATCTACGGATGCTTCGAAAAAAGTGTTGGCAAAATAAGAGAAGGTACCTTTTGGACCTGTATTGATAACACTCGAAAAACGGCCATGGGTCTATAAGAACAAATTATATTGGATGGCCAAACGCTTGATGCATCAGCTGGATGAAGTCTACCTGAGAGCACTTGGTGGTTTTTCGGTTAGATCTTCAATTGACAAACAAAAGTACTATTGTCATTGGAATTAGAAGAAGCCATCGAGGAAGAAGGATGATTTGCGGATAACAGAAAACTTGATAAAGCTGTGCAATGTTGGTCCACGAACAGATTAGTGAATGGAATGCCTGACTTAGTCACCATAACCAGATTTTAGAGCTCCCAAGTTTCTTGTTCAGTGCACTTAAACAACATCTGTATTTGGGCAAGACAAATTGGTACAAGCGAGCATATTTGTGAAGATCAGGAGAAAGTAGTATTTGAATTGCTCCCCAAGGGCACCGAGACCATTACCATTTTGCCATCTGCGGAAGGTCTTGACCAAGTTCAGCTCAGATCTGATCTCTGAAGATTTACTTTACCTCTACAAAGACACCCACCATATCTTCTTGTCTAATATGAAGCCTATTGTGAGTTCGTGACATTTCAGGATTATGGTATACAAAGTTTTCTAGCCTCAAAGTGCTTCAAAGAGAGGTCAAAGCACATCATGGTATTGGTTACATGGTACTCTACACACCACGCTTAAAACGCTTTCCAGTAAAGATTTGATTGGATTGTCGATGGTGATGGTGAATAAGACCAGCTTCAGTGCTTATGGATTCAAGATACTTTGAAGTGAAGCAAAAACAAGCATGGACATCATAAATCTCAAAACCACGTTGGTATTTCTGTATTGAAGATTGCAGTTTTATGCTCTTTCGTGATGTCAAGATCACGTGTTATGACAGTTTGTGATGAGGACCTACACCAAAAGTGGATCTCCCTTGAGCGAGGGCAAAGCACTGTAGGCCTATAGGCGTAGTAAATCAGTTCGAGGTCTCCTTAACAAATCTGGTTCCATGATGGTCACTGATGATAGTCGGAGAAATTAATCTTAACAACTCTGGCTTGCAGTACGTGGAAAGGTAGATCGAAGGTTTGAGTTATCGCGGAAAAAGGTTTTTCAGTTACGCGGAAAGTTAGATCGAAGACCTTGTAGTTCTCCCATAAACTTTATCCAATCTCGTGTCCCAATTGCTCCACCCCTACGTTTGTTTACTTATTATTCATAAATTAATTATTGAAGTCTGATCAAAACCAAGCCGAAATAAAGTGCTTTAAAATAAGTACTTACTTGGAGTATTCAATCACATTTTAAGCACTCTAATTGTAACAAACCTATCCGAATTTAAATAATATGAAACAGCTCCATCTAGAGCAGCTGGCCCCATGCAGTTTACGCAATGCCATATGTTTTAATTTATCCAACGCCCCCGAAAATTTACCAAAGCAGCGGCGCAGGTGAAGTCGCACTGAGTCTGTAATGAATGGCATCTAATGCGGCTTATCGGATTATAAAAATAGCCGGATAACGATTATAAGATCGGCAGTTCCAGTTTGGACAACAATAATTGAAAATGGCGGCCATTTTGAAATTCAAGATGGCGAACTAAAAAAAGGAGATACAAATAAGGAAAATGCTTTTAATAGCTCCCGGTATTCCACAACTGGGTAGTGCCACACTGGTTCACTTTCTACGTTACTCCACAAGCAAGATATGGGACAAATTGTACATTATGATTGAAAAAGACGACCTTTTGATATCAAGATGGCGGCCAAACCAAATCAGTTATTTAAAGTAAGACAATGCTTTCAATGGAATACCTGGTATTACAAACATGCGGTATTGCTACATTTTTAATCCTTATGTTGCTCATAGCCGAGATATAGGACCAATTGTTTTATAATGAAAAATGGCGGCCATTTTGAAATTCAAAATGGCGACTGAAGCCTGGTTGAAAAAAATGGCACCTAATTTTTTGAAATCAGCACCCCAAAAATTGACAAAGCTAGCCAATAAATCAATTTTGGCACAAAAAATCCCACGGGATCTAAAGATCGGACATTATCAAACTATATAATAGACTATCTCGTTACACACAACTACACACGGTACTCGGTACTGCATTCTTTTACATGGGAGTTACGTTCTCAACTTGTGGCTTTAAATAGAACACATCTTTCTTCGATTTTTGAGCCATCAACTGATCAACCAAAATGGTACCAATATGCAATTATTTAGTCTCTTTCCTCTTAAAATAACCTTCAACTCGCTTTTTCCCTTATTTTACCAATACTGGAGATCACCACCACCATAATTGACACTCTAATATTGATGCGTAATCATCCGTAATCATTATAAGGACATTTTACTAGCACAACAAAAAACTGCCAATTTTATTCTCTCCATCTCCTTATTATCTCTTTCAAGTTGCGGTATAAAATCGCACATGATCACGATAATATAATTAAAACAACTTTTTCTACTTTTCACTGTTTCTTTTGAGCGTTTCTTGACCGTTCTCTTTTCACAATTGAAATCTAAAAGAATTCCAACAGTGCTGGACTCCATCTCTGCTCTCTTATTTCATTTCAGTTTACACTTTGAATCTTTCACATATTTTCAGACATAAGGGGAAATCTACGCCTTCAGCTCCGGTAATGGTTGGAATACGGTCCACAATCTTATTGAGTCAGATGATGAACTTTAGAATTAATGGTATATGATGTAATATTGCATAGCTTGAGTAATTTGTACGAAACAACTTTTGCTTTTTTAGCTAGTTAAGTTTAGTCTGGGTAGTTAGAAGTACCAACCAAATCGTGTGATTCCCTGCGGCCTAATTTATTTACCTAAAATTGACCATTTTCATATTTCATCCACATACGGATTCGAAAGACAGCGAATTTTGGGCGCCATTTTGGATTTTGGGTACTTGCAAGGGTTAAATCATCTTTGTAGTGTTTTATAGGTAATCCTTATACCTCAAAACATATGTTGGATACCTTACTTTTATTTCTAGCTGGTATGGTTAGGAAATTATGAACAAAATATAAAAATGGCGGCCATTTTGGACGTTGGATTTTGAAGAATGCCACCTGGGGATTTTCGGGGACTTTTTATCAGTGATTTTTACACATATTCCTGGACCTATCCTGAAAAAATCAGCTTGTTACCAAAAATGTCCAGGTCAAAACTAATACTATTGGCCTAATAGGGATTACTCTGCTCGTATGTCATTGTATCTGTGTGTGTGTCTGTGGTCAAAATGTTAACCCTTAGTATATTGCATGCCGTATGAGTTCCATAAGGGCTATGATAATATAGCTTGGTCTTGGTGGAAATAAGGGCCGGCGGTGGAGGAGGGGGGAGGTGACATGTTGGTGACCTCATGTGACCTTGGTGACCTTTGGCCCCATTCACAGACCGCGACGGCAGACGACACTCGCGGTCCGGGGACCGCGATGTATTTTTTTCAAAATGGAAGAACAAAATGATAGGAGAAAAAGTAGTCTAACAAATAGAATAGTCACGATTTAGGAACGCCATCTTTCTGGTAAGGTCTTCCATTAGCTTGATCCAGAGGTTCTAACGGGGGCTTAGCTAGGAGGCACAGGGCCCTGTTCAAGTCCAATGCTGGGACAAGCGACTTCCAGGGAGGACACTCGTGAAACATTCTCTTTAAGATGTCATTCAAGACAGGTGATTTAGACACGGTGGACCCCCTGAGAAGTCATGATGGACAGAAGCTGCGGCAGTGTGGCAGGCTCTCATGGAGCGTGCGCTGGCCCCTTGTTGCTTGAAAACCCATGTGTGGAACTCTGCTACGTTTCCCAAAGAGGCCTTATATAAGGATTGACTTTGTTGTCTTGGCACCATGCGTGGTACTTCCTGGTGCGGACATTGTAAGTCTTTTTCGTTGAAGGATGCCTTGCCTTTCCTGCCAGGTCAGCAGCCTCTTCAGAAAGGCCTGCTGCTGTGTAGATCTGATGAAAGTCGCCATACAGTCAGGTGAAGGGTCTGATTTGTCGCTAGAGGAACTTGAATCTTATCTGCGTTCATCAAGAGGTCTGTCTTCATCGGGAGGTAAAACGGTTCCGCCACCGTGAGAGGAAGTACTTTCGGGAATCACATCTGTCTGTGTTAGTGTGGGCTATTAGAAGCATGTTGCACCCGCTGGATCTCGAGAGCTTCTCCAGCACCCTGGGTATCATCGCTATTGGGGGAACGCATATGAAGAGATCCTGTCCCAGCTGATCGTCATTGCGTCTAAAAAAGCTGCAAAAAGGTTGATTAGAGGCCACTCGAGTCTGGATGGTTGTTACCCTTCTTGACAGGGTACCCGCTAGAATGTTGCGTTTGGGGCATTGGGGAAGGACTGCTGTGAGACTGACGATAAGGCCCAAAAGCCGCAACCACAGTTTGGCTGGAGCCGTCTGCCTGGGAGGTAAAACGGTTCCGCCACCGTGGGCTAGTGTGGGCTATTAGAAGCATGTTGCACCTGCTGTATCTCAAGAGCTTCCAGTACCCTTGGTATCATCGCTATCTGGGAAACGCATATGCCAAGATCCTGTCCCAGTTGATCGT
Source organism: Ophioderma brevispina (assembly GCA_023653785.1). NCBI lineage: Eukaryota > Metazoa > Echinodermata > Ophiuroidea > Amphilepidida > Ophiodermatidae > Ophioderma > Ophioderma brevispina. The sequence goes on from JAMKCH010043432.1 coordinate 35,903, forward strand.
CATTGCGTCAATGACGAACGCCATCTGGTCCGTTCTCCAGGAACAGCATGTCGGGAGCTGGTTGTTCCCGGCCGCTGCAAAAAGGTCGATTAGATGCCGCTGGGGTTTGTTGAAGACCACCTTTGTACACTGTTGGGTTGAGGTGCCATTCCACCGACACAAACCACTGACCTTGGTCGGGGCATGGATGGTTGTTCCCCTTCTCGACAGGGTACCCGCTAGAATGCTGCCTGCTCCCGGGAGATGGACTGCCTGGAGCTTGATCCTGGGCGCTGGCACCATATCAGCAGCTTGATTGTCTGTTGACATAGATTCAGGCTGCGGGTACCTCGATCCCTGCTTGTTTATACCATGAAGTTGCTACCATGAGGTTGATGCAGCGTAGGGCGATCGTCTGGTCCTTGACCTTGGGAAGTAGGCGCCGTAATGCCAGGCGGACCGCTCACAGCTCCAGAAGGTTGATGTGATGCTTCGCCATGGCTGGAGTCCAAGACACTTCCAATCGCCAACCTTCCCAGTGGGCTCCCCAGCACGTCTTGGACCTTTCTATTGTGAGCGTGGAAGCGGGACCGCCCACGGTGAATGTTGTAAGGCTGCATCCACCATCTGAGGGCGTGGTGGACCTTTGGAGAGACGTCTATCCCCTTTGACATCCAGTCACCCTTGGGGCTGAACTTGGAGAGAACGTGAAGTTGTATGTATCTCATACGTAGGGGCATTGGGGAAGGACTGCTGTGAGACTGACGATAAGGCCCAAAAGCCGCAAACCACAGTTTGGCTGGAGCCGTCTGCCTGGCGAGAAGGTCACTTGTGCAGAGGACGATGACTGTTGTTCTCTCTGCTGTCGGGAACATCTTCCCTCTGCCGAAGTCTATGACCGAGCCCAGGAACTGCAGGGTCTGGGATGGTTGGAAGGCTTCTGGGGATGGGGCAGTGATCAGCCAGTCATTAAGGTAAACGTAGATGAACATTCCTTGTCACCGCAGAGCTTCGTCAATCAACTTGGCTATCCTCATGAAGGTCCTTGGGGCCGTGGATAGCCAGAAGCGCAGGCTCTTGAATGGGAAGGTCTCGTTGGTGATGTAAAAACGAAGGATGGTCCTTCAAGTCCAGTTTTGCGCTCCACCACCCCTGGCGTAGTTCCGGGATGATGGCCGCTAAGGTTTCCATGTGGAAAGATATGGGTCGAATGTAACGGTTAAGCAGCCTGAAGTTTAGTATCATAGTATGGGACCCTTTCGCTTGGGGACAGTTTCTGACCCCTTAAACCCATTAAGTGGCCCTTACGCCCTTTAAAGTATATTGTTAATATTTATGCATTAAGCATAATAACAAAAGACCAATTTTAGCACAAAAAAACAACATTATAACATGGATATGGGCATTTCCTTAAAGAGATTCTTTGAAAATATGTCATTTGGCGGCCATTTTGAATAAGCGCCCTCACCAGGACTGAGAATTAGACAACAAGTTGGAAGTTATTCCTTGTAGTGTTATTGAACACTTGGAAGTGAAAAACCAAACTTGGCAAACCTTCTGAAGTAATAGCGAGATGATGACATGTGCCCCTGACTAGACTATTAAAGACGCCAGCGTAAATGCAAGGTGCACCATAAGTTGGTAGAAAGTCTGCTTGAAGCCGATGGTTAGGTGACTTTGTTTCTTAAGACCCAAGTTGAACAATATTATTTGATTTCTGTAGAGTCCTCTTCCAGTAAAACCTCGAGTAAAACATTCATTTCGTTTTCATTCTGAATCCAAAATATTTCGGAAAACGTGGGCATTTTCAGTTCCAAAAGCTCGAATTTTGTCCCAAGCATAGTGTCCGTCTTTAAATTTCTCAATATAGGCCTATGCCTATTTCAGTTCCCAAGACCTTCGTCATAAGCCCTATATTTCACGATATCAGTTCCTAAAGCTATTATTTCGGAAAGCGGGGTCGCACATCCTTATTTGAAAAAAAGAAGGGGTTATTGGTATTTACCAAGGGGGTGAAGCCCATTCAAAACCAGTCGTCCGTGCTGGGCGCTGACATTTTGAATATTGCACGGAATAATGATTAGTTTGGATGCTTGTATACACACATAATGTCATCGATATAACAATCCGCCAAAATATCAGTTGTTGGATGTTGGTGCTATTGGGTGGTTAAATTTGTCCTACCCATGGCCACACAACGAATGAAAGAACGTCCGTCGTCTGATTTAAATAAAACCGCTCAATGCAAGACATCTTTCACCTAAGCGCGCATTTCATTATGAGAAAAAAGCGTATCTGAGCACAATGATCACAGGTGCACTAGTATTACACCTGGCCACCTCTAACACATAATCAATTTGTATCACTACCGATTAGTGTAAGCAAAGCGGCACCCACAGTATGTGGAAAAGAAGCGGAGGCAGCCATTGCTTTTATTGTGGTGCTCTATGGTTTTCGTGTGTGGTCGGCAAAACATGCGAGACGATGATTTCTAAAGATTACGAACGTTTTGCCTCTCTATCTATATGGAACCCTCTTTGGTATTACTACCGATTTGAAAAATATGGTTACCCCTTGCCATAAAATGAATTATTCCAGCTTTACGTCGCCTATTGGCTATAACCTGACATTTCAACCTCATGGCAGTCTTTTGGCAGAAGTTTAGATCAGATACACGTGCATATAGTGCCAATCCTATAGTCCTATCCTCACCTTCGTGTCATATATCCAATTAAAACTGAAAATGGCTGATCTGTGGGTGGTTAAAATTTTGTCCTACCCATGGCCACACAACGAATGAAATGAACGTCAGTTCGTATTGATTTAATAAAAGCCTCAATGAATTACATCTTTCACATAAGCGCGCATTGCATTATGAAAAAAAAGAGGATTGAGCACAATGATCCAGCCGCCCGCACTATTATTAAACCTGGCCACCTCTCACACATACATCCATTTGTATCACTACCGATTAGTGTATATGCAAAGCGGCTACCCACCGTTATGTGGAAGAAGCGGAGGCAGCCATTTGCTTTCTATTGTTGGTGCTCTATGTTTTTTGTGGTCGGCAAAACATGCGAGACGATGAATTTCTAAAGATTACGTTAAGTTTTGCCCCTCTCTATCTTATAGAACCTCTTTGGTATTTACTACCGAATTTGAAAATATGTTTACCCTGCCATGAAAATGCATGATTCCGCATTTAACGTCGCTATTGGCCTTAAACCTGACATTTCAACCTCATGGCAGTCTTTTGGCAGAAGTTTCATGCCAGCATCGCCCAACGCATTGTTTGGTATCAGAATTAGCCCCCATGCATCATAGAGGGTATCCGCATGAGCGCACCACAAGGATACACCAAGTACAGCCACGTGGTAGTTAATTAGCAGAGAATTAATTGGTGATACCCCAGGGTGATACTTGTTTAAACAATCTTCCCTAGGAGATACTGGCCAAGCGTCACATAACAACTTATCTGTCACCTTGTTCACGGCGTTTAGTAAAGATTGTTCAATGTCATTGCCTGCCATCTAACCTGTTCATTGTACAAGCCAAGTTACTCCTCCATCTAAGAATTTCTCTCTCTCTCTCTTCTCTCTCACTATCTCTTATCTCCTATCTCTCTCTATCTGTCTCCTTAATATACTTTCGATTCGTATCATGGAAATCCTGGTCAATGCACTGCTGAATTGAAACTCCCTAGACCCGTACACATAAACACAACACCACTTATGGAACAACTAAAGTTCGATGAATCCTAGACCTTGAACGACATAACACGTTTTCTTACCCTCTTAAAATATGTGTAGGAGGGAACCCTGGTTTGATTAACGTGGTAAAAGTTCACAGATTAGTGTCCAACTATCATGACTATGTTTTTTTGTACGAGTTCTTTTTTAGTTTTGTGTACGTGGAGTATAGTACTAAAACATAAATAAACGTCCTGGTGTTCGGAATGAATTCCCATCGGTAGGCGTGATGCTTCTTGTCGGGTTTGTTCAGTATTTTTTAATTGGCACGGAATTGAACGACAAGCCACTCTTAGACTTTGACTGTAGAAAGTACTCAAACAAGCAATTTTCTAACTCTACTTTTTGACAAAATGGCCCTAAAAATAAAAAAGTGTGATTCCTTTGGAGAAAATGGCCCAAATCCAAAGGATTGGAATGCGAGATCTTTGGTAAGAATTCGGCCTAGGTGGAAATTCCCGTAATTGAAAACTCTTGTCATTTTCATATATTCAAAGACCGATTTCCCTCTTGGGTTTTTTACTGACTGTAACATACAGTGTTAAAAGTTCATAACATTTTTGACTCTGCAAATTTAAACTTCCATGATTTTTCAACTTTAACAACGATTTTTTTCCGAAAGCAAATGTTTATGTAATTACAACCAACTTCACACACGGCCCACTTCCCAACACCTGCTCATAACCGGACCATCCACTTTGCGTTGTGTGTGTGAGTGTGAGTGTACATTACCAGAGATACATTCTGGGAGTATAAAGATACATTTTGAGAGTATTTTTACATTGTGGGAGTTTTTTCTTACATCATTGTTGTGATAATTTTTACTAGAGTTTACTACGTTACTTTTGCCGTATTAAATAACGGAATAAACCTGTATCTACTATTAGGTTTATTCCGTAAAGAGTAGAAAAGAGATTTTTTTCTGTTTAGTAACTTTATAGGCCTGCGGCGCATCCTCTTAGTAAAAAAATGAAGTGTTTTTTTTTTGTAAAATATCTAAAAAGGGTTTTTTAAAGAATATTTTTCAAACTATATAGTTTATGACGTCGTACGTTTATAGTTTTGATGGTGTTTTTCTTTAAAAATGTCTAAAAAAATGACTTGTTAAGAGATTTTAAGTAAACTCCCACAATGTAGTCTCTTGTGTGTGTGTAATTTTATCGTTTCACTTTTTACCTATATAGGTATAAGATTGGCTTTCCAGCTTGACTTTGGTCCGTTTTTCGTTGGTAAATTGATGAGGCAATTTGACGTTTTTATTTCTGCTCCCATTTGTCCACATCATGAACAGGGGTTTGAGACTGACCCAAATCTCCACTTTTGAACTCGCAGGAATCTCCCCTTAATTAGAGTCTCAAGCCAAAATCCATATGGCTGACTGTTCACACTTGACAAGCCTGTGAGTTGCAAATAAAAAAAAAAAAAAAAAATATGTGGCTCTTTTACCAGAAGGCTACCAATTAGCGCAGGTCGATCTTAGTATTATGTTGACTCTGAGCTGCATTTAATTGAAGTCCGAGCATAATCCAGTAGTTTTAAGAGCACCAACTTTCCCACAAAATATCCTTTTATATATGTGCTTGACAATGCTGCCAATAGAATCTAGGTCCGTATGCACAAGGTCTAGTCAAAATTAGTTTTGCCTTAAATTGATCGTTTTTCGCCTTTCTTCATGTGAACTGCAAATTTGAAAGCTTTAAAGGCAAATTCAAATAAATACCAAATACCTCGCGTTTAGTGTAAAGGAAATGTCTTTTTCCTGTTGGGACAAAATTACACTTAAGACCCAGGTCTAACTTTAGACCCGTGTAAAGCGATATATTCCGGCGGGGCCACAGCCGGAGGTACTCGACGATTCCCCCAACGTAATAAAGCGTGAAACCAATGTTTGCGTGAAGAGTCCAACAGAATTGAGTGCTCTATCTTTACCGTTGTAGTTGACTATGAGTACGGACTATAATTACTGTCTAAGCTGGTTCTAACTCTTTTTTTTGCATACGACCTACAACTTTAAGATTATTTGTTCATATCAGCTTTAGATATAGTGAAAAACATAACCTGGTTTCATTATAGTCAGGAAAAACTCTATTGTTTCATAACAAAAACAAAATAAAGTGGAGGTAAAACATTAAAAGTATGAGCTATATACCCTATATGCCGAGTTCATTGTGGAAAAATGTTTTAGAGTTGGATAAGACTTTAACGTCAAAATAGTTGATTCAAAATTTATTTTTCCTTCATTTGACCTACGGCGGTGGGAAGTATGATCGTGCTATTAATTAGCACCTAGTGGAAGTAGGACCGTGGGGAATGTTTTGGTGGCTCATGAGAGCCCTACAGACTAATGTATGTAAAAACTACCGAGCAAATACAATTTTCTCAAACGTTCTATAGATCATACCCAGTTGGGAGTTCTCGAGAGACGAAATTTCTGGCCTCTGATGCAAAATATCCTAGAACCCCCTCGTTTTTTGAGATTTTGACCTTAAATTTCCATTTACACGCATTCTATATGGGGCAATTGATATCGTTAGTCTCTCAAGCATACTAATTAGATAAGATGCTTTCTCCGTCGGGTTCGCAGTCTGTGACACAGATTACACTGTTTGTTATACTTTCCCGGACTGCCGTACATTTGACCAGAGATCATAGGATATTGCATTATACATACCAAAAATGTTGTTTTCACACTACATTATTGTCATACATGTTACGGTTTCTGGCTATAATTTCTGCCAGTAAAAACACTGTAAGAGGATTGGCATTTTTTACAGTGTACTATACACCCACTTAGTGGGAGGCAAACCCCCTACCCGTGGCGTAAATTTCTTTTTGACGGGGGGGGATGGTTTGATGAAATTTATGAATGACGCGGGGTTGCTGAAAAGGTCCATCCTCGCAGCTCCTGAACTCCCCCATCCCCCGCACACTTCTGCAGGGTAGCGCGGCGGTTGATGCAGCTCAGTAATTAGTAATTATAGTAGATTCAACCCATCGTTGTCACTTATAGTATTTTTCGAAGAGTTGGCATTGAATGAGGGCATGTGCGTGGGTGGAAATTAAAATTCCACTCTAAATGTAATGACATTTAGTCCGATATCAGAGAAAAAAAACAGTCTATGCTTAGTGAATTAAGTCACGTAGCGCATTAGCTACATTAACAAAGCATTCTGACTACGTATTGATGTATTGGTATCAATGTAACAGGAGAGTTGAATGATACTGACGTTTGAGTGCCCGGTTTTGGATACAAAAGGAACAAAAGGTCTTTGCACTCTCTATGAAACATTAAGGCCAGCATTATTATTTTCGTTCGTGAACCTGGTGAATCGGGCCGCATATTCTGCCTCCTCTCCCAACTAATCGACGGTGTCAAAACTTTTCCTCCGTGACACTAGGGTTGAATCTACTATAGCATAGTAAATAGGTCTTACGGCAACTTCTTGCTTTAGCCAATAATCATTTGTGCAATTACGTTTTTATGGTCTTTCTTCGGTGGATCGCCTAACATTACTATTTCTATTAAAAACTATACAGTCCTGTCCATTGGAGAAGTACTCTCCTTTCGATCTTCATTTTGGAAGAATTATCACCTTATCAACGACCATGTTTTTCGCGGGAAAAATGTCCGCTTTCCTCTACTGCCTTTGCTACATGAACGAATGCATCCATAATGAGCAGAATAGGTAGGATAGGTGGGACAAGCATACAGCATTCATAGCTATTCATGTACGAACTTCCAACACCACATAAGCAATCATGTTACAGTAGCTTTCCTTGGCTATTCCAATAAACTGTCACACGATGCTGCATCTAAGAAGCAGGGGTGATGCCTGCTGTGCTGTTGTTTGTCACTAGAGGTGACCCTGGATACTCACACCTGCAACATGGTGTGCAATGTGGGACCAGCTCCACTGTTGCAGATTAATCCCATTATTGAACACGTGGCCTTTATTTGGCATGTCATTGATATGATTACTTCTAATGTTTGCCAACCAATTACTCAAGGCGTAAAAGTCATCATATATGATAATACCATTGATGATGTTGGCTTGAATCTGGCATTAGATCAGATACCGTGCATATAGTGCCAATCTTAGAGTCCTATACTCACCTTCGTGTCTATATATTCCCAATTTAAACTGACACTGCTGATCTGTCAATCTACTCATCGCATGTAGGTTTGAAACTTTTCTCTCTACACTTTGCCGTCATTAGTTCATACTCGAACAAAGTCTCATGTATAATTCGGGCCCGATTCGCTGCATTTGAAAATTTATTGATTCCAAATATTGCTATTCTGGCATTTCGGTATAGCTATGACAGCTGAAAAACGATGAGTATCTCGGTCTGTTGTATTTGGATGTTTCCGTAAATTAGGACCAACTTACTGTGACATTAAAAAAAAACAACAACAACTTTAAGGATGACCTCATTTATTTTCTTGAACAAAGGTAATACCATTCCTTGCTAAATAACAATCCAATGAGTCCAAAGCTACTTTCCAAAACCCAATATTGCAATAAAACTAAGCATTCCGGTTCCCCGTGCATGTAAATCCCGGGGGTACTCGACCCAAATTGGGTACGGGTGTGTGTCCCCTTGTAAAAAATCGACCCCTGTTTTTATAGTGACCAAATTGTAGCAAAAATATGACCATTTAATCGTTTGTTCCGACTTCTACCCATTTATATAGGTTGGCTTTGAAATTTCGCACCATTTCATAGTAATCTTAGCAAAATCGGCCATTTTCATAGTCACGTTTGTCCAAAAATCAGAAAATCAACATTTCATGGTGATTTTAGCGAAAATCGGAAAATTGACCCATTTTCATAGTAAAATGCGTCCAAAAACTTTGAAAAATTGACCATTTATAATAGATAGCATGAACCTCACAACTGACCCATCGGTTTAGAGTAGGCCTGGTGGGAAATTGACCCTTGTTATAGTAAGGCGTGAAAATGTTACCATATCGGCGGCACATTGTACCTAACCCTTTTTCCACTGATACCCCCCCCCCCTATGTAAATGGGACACCAAACCAATTTTGATTTTATTTAAGATTATTCATACTCTGTGCATGTATAGTTTTATATGCACGTTTGTTAATTTGAGGGTGCACATTAAATTAATAGTCCAATGGTCATCCTGCATATAACCAATGTTTTTCAAGCGCAGTTATCGAGACACCATGTGGGTCCCGTTTACACGTGCGGGGAACCACAGGATATAACAATTTTTAAAAGTTTTTAGATACACTGTCCTTTACAACTTTGCACAATATACATGAATTATGCGAGTAATTTCAATGCACTATATAGTGTGTCAATTCACTTGGTTCCCTTATAACACGTGAAAAACGGGGCAAAAATGTGGTCTCTGTTTACACGGAACCAATGCTTCACGATTATAACGTGAAGTTACGTGATCATTCTTATTCAAAACAGATTTATTATAGTTACAAAAACCTTATGTTTTTACTTTTACATTAAAACTCGGATTATACTTTTCAAGGTTTTGATGCACATTAAATTCCATAACAACAACGATATCCATTTGTATTGTTTCATTCCAGCGTTTCGTGTCCCAATTTACACGGGAAAGACCCCTTATTTCTCAGAAATTAAAAGGGAATGAGTTCAATTTTATCTGAAATTAGATGCAATTGCTATATGGTAAAACGAATTGTAAGTTTGAATACCTGTCTTATTGTTAAATCTAATAAACCAAAATCTAACAATAGTAACGGGACACCAAAATCATTGGTACACTAACTTAGCGAAACACCCATATAACGCTAAAATTAGCGACTTGCCACCACAGAAATACTTTAAATATGACGCATTCAAAATGACACTATATAGGTAACTATGTCAACTATGTGGGAATATATATTTTTCAGGTAAATGATATAGTTGCCTACAGCTGTTCCAATGAGAAGGGGTGATGTGCCTACTTCAAATAACAAGTGAGTATAAGTCCCACTTTTTGATGATGGGTTTCCAACTTTGTTGGGAAATAGCCCCAATATTAATTGATGTCTTTCTTATTATACCACCATATGTGATAATCCAGACGACCCAAGTGCATGGAATCTAAAGTTTACTGTATTTGAAACATCATTATCAAACACTCAGGCGACTTTGACCTTTCGACACAAGTGCAAAATGGGCACAAAGAACAACTCATATCGGCATTCTCAGTACATAGATATTCTTTGAATACATTCTACACAAGGGAGTGACTATTGATGATGTACATCGTGTACACAATCTCACACGAAAACTGCACCTGTTCAAGAATATCCAGATGACAGTGGCAGTCATCTTCTTCCCTGCAAGCGCCAGGTTGAGTGTTTTTTTGGATGACATTTTGGAGAAGGTTGATGCCGCTGATGACATCTCAATTTCAACTTCAAGTAAATTCTTGGTCCAAGTAGATCCACACAAGCACGCCGAACAACCACCCACCGCTCTCCATTGACTTGCCAACATGTAATATGATGAGGAATTCAAATGTTATGGATGATAGCCTGGGTAATCTAACAACTCATCTACATTATGATGAACATTCTGTGTCCGAGTGTCCTGAATCGTCTGAAGGCCTTAAAGTATCAAATTGAGCAAATGCATCGTTTCATGCTGCTTTCCCGGAGCTGCGCACCTGAAATCATATCAGAATGGAAAATCTATGGACAGCCATCATTCCTCTTTCAGCCGAAACTGCAAATCCTTGAACAAACGACAAATGCCAATGTTTTGTTGTCAGTCAGTAAGATGTATGTAGAAAGTATCTGAGAATGGTTGAACTACAGCCTCTTGCCAAACACCGAAATTTGATCGTATGGAAAGGTTCGAAGGAGGAAAATGGGTTTAAAATTCTCAAAATTGATGGAGGAGCAAACATCAGATAAAGCTCGATTTCAAACGTTGGAGTAAAGTCAGTAGAGTCTCGCAGATGCAGAAAGGTCGAAGCAATACCACAAGAGTTGACAAAAGAACATCCCAATAAAAGCGGGATTCAAGTTCACACACATATCAAATACTGCAGAAGATCTGCGAGAAAGTCGACCTCGGTTGTGTGCCATCAACATTAAGCGAGCATCCACAGGAAGATGCACAACAATCTCTAAAAGAACGAAGCTTTGCGAGAAGCTCATGGAGAGGACTTCAGCTTGATTTGAAGATCAGCAACATGGGGAGCTCAACTTGGACTCTGCCCAATGCTTTTGAAGACAGATGCTGTTGAGGATGAGGAAAATAAGCGGAAGCCAAACGTGACGAAAAGTGAACCATATAATGCAAACATAAGAGATACGCAACAAACGATTTCGACATGTCCAACATCCCTACAAAGAAGCCCAAACTTTCTCAAGAACATCTGGAAAATTTGCAGCCCGAATCTCAATGCCCCGATCGTTTTCCAGATGTTGTTCAAGCTAGATCAACCTTGCCTTCAGCATTTTCACAACTTCAAGAAAGTGAAGAATCCGCGTTTAAAAATATCATTCATCCTGGTGACATCGAAGGAGGAGCAGATTTCAGAGATGACGGGGAAGATTTCAAGGTAGAAACAGAAGGAACATTTAACGAAATTGGTCATTGTGAAGGCAGAAATAAGGATATCATCAAAAGTCATTTTGAGGATCAGAAAGTACCTAACCTGGGATCAATTGCCGAAACGAACCACCAGGAAGACGAGGGAGTAGCAGACCCTAACTTCTTCCCCATTTCAAATGGTAGGTGCTGATAAATAAAAATTACATGTTGGTATAGATAAATAAAGGGAAATTAATTTGTCTCTAACTGATTTTTATTCATTTTAATGAAAGTTTGCAACACTGTAAATAAAACATGCCTCGTCAAATATGATTTTACTCTGTTTCTAGTCAAAATTTGATTAGAAAATGTAGTAACATCGACCAGAATATAGTCTTTACAAGATTCTGGTCAAATTGACCGCTTTTCTAGTCAAAATTTGACAAGAAAACATCGTAAGATCATATTTCACTCGGCAGCTATAGTCAAAACCACAAATTAAAGTACACAAAGGAAGTCTATAGTTTACTCGACACAAGCTTTATAGTCGATTCGCGTTGATACGTTCGCCCCCTGGAGTTTTGGACCTATTCAATTTAGTCGGAGAAAGAAAATGAAAGAATTCAAATGCACGTGCCACACCGGATTATCTTGGAGGACACTCCGTTCATATAACTCACTCACCTGCCACTAAATACAATTTCATTCATGCATGGAAACGCACAATAGTGTATTTCAGGCCTTAACATTCCTCACAATAACATGATTAACCGAAGTCCCTGCACCTCATTGAATTTTTTCACCTCCGCAAGAATGGTACGGGGTCACATATCAGATGAATCGAGTATAGTCAACACAATAAGTTCAATGATAAATATTTTCTTTTCATAAATAATAAACAAATACAAATATTTCTTGCACGTTTCAATGAAATGTAGCTTGAATTTATTACAAAATTGGTATCTGTGAAAATCATGCCAGAAGGAATATAATTGTAACAAAATTAACACTCCAAATCCGAAGAAATAGTTTAAAAAATATTGCATTATCTTTGTGCATTAACTAATTGTTGAAGTCAATGAAAATTTGAATTTGGAAGCAAAGTATCAAGTTGTCGGTAGGGACTTTGCGTTTCATGATGCTTCAAGACCATAAAACTCTCTCCTCCAATGTAGATGGAGGTTGCTGTATGGTCATGATTCTTTTCTAACAAACAACAGTATGTCGAATGTTATACACTTTATCTTAAAGCCAGAACTAACTTAAGATAATTTCCACCATTACGTAACTGCTTTCGCATGTTTTAAAGTTTCTTTATGAAGTTAAAGGCTGACTCAGATATTTTGAAGTATAATTTATTTGTGTAGTAATTAAATATACAGGGTGAGTCAAAAAAACTTGACCCTGATTGTGTCCGCCATTTTGAGTAACATATATCTAACATATTCGGTATCATCTGAAAGCTGGGTTTATTATCTTTAATTTACTGCAAAGATCATTCATATCGGTTAGGTATAGACCGAGCTACAGTCGTTTGAACCAAGTAGTCGGTTTTCTGCTCTGTCCACGGATTCACATTGAAATGAACGGCGTTCAGCGAAGGAAATCAGTGTCCAGAAGAAAATCAGGCTATATATTCACTGCAGATTCTTGATTCGAAAGACTGTAGCTCGGCCTATACTTAACCGATTGGAATGATCTTGCAGCAAATTAAAGATAATGAAATAAGCTTTCCGCAGATACCACATATGTTAGATATATATCATTTAAAAATTTAAAATGGCGGACACACTCAGGGTCAAGTTTTTTTTTTACTCACCCTGTAGTAAACTAGAACTAAAGGTATAGTCACCTAAAATGTTAAATTCCAAAGTTAGAGATGAATCGGATTTTCGTTTTCATGCAGTAAACAGTGCCATAGGATACTGTGTATAAACAAAATTCCGGATCCGGAATTTTATAACAAAGTTGTGATTTTCTATGAAGGACTTCGATTTCATCTTAGTTATTTCACACAGTGATTAGTATATGGACATGCATTGTGTATATGCAAAAAACACGATTAGTTTGAAAATTTAGGGCGCTCTCTTCGGAAAATCTCTGAGTCAGCCGTTAATCCCTTTTTTTAAGAATTTTAAATCTGTTCATATGTGAATAACTTGTATATGTGTAATAATTCTTTCACCGTTTTTTATTCAACCAGAAAGTGGCACAAAATCGATTTTTGTGTTCCGCAGTAAACTAAAGTTAAAGTTATCTCTCTATTGAAACAAGCAAATGAGATGAAACAAAAAGTATTGGAAAGTTTGGTCTTTTTTCTTTGATGTGATGTACAAAACGACTTACTTATGTTGAGATTTAATATTGAAAAAAAAAAACGGTTTTCGATTATTTTTTTGAGACAGGCTGTAGTTGGTGATTTGAACTGTTGCTATAATGACAATGGCAATGTTGCATTGCTAACAATTCTCTTTTTGAAAAGTCAGGACGCTAAATACGATTTTTGTTTCATCTCTCAAAATCTTAGCTCCATAGCAAAGCAAACGTTTGGATATTTTTCAGATCCACACCCTCTATTTTTGGCCCAAAATTCAGTTCCCCAAGACCATCAAAGTGGTCATTTTTTTGGCCGAACACCTAACTTTCGCAAAAATATTCACTTCTCATCTCAGCCCCATCCATTGCAAGTTCAGCGCTTACTCACTTAGCGCCGCACACCCGTATACCAAAATCACAGCTGAGTCCTCCCGGAACACACAGCTAAGCAATGTAGCTTCCAAAGCTTAGCTCAAAATTCTATCTTCTGCGTGGTTGAAGAAGTAGCAGAAAAATTCTGGAGTTTTGGATAGGCCCGCTGCTTTAAAAGGGACACAAGAACATTCCAGATTATTTTTTCGAAACCATTTTTTTTTCATATTTAGAATGCTTACCAATGTATTAAATTACACGTGTATATAGTGAATAGCCGAAAACGCTGTCTTTATGTATTAAAAAGATGGTTTATCTTTTGCAATATAAAGGTAATCACAAGGTTGAAGAAATTAACTTGCTTGAAAATACGAATGAAGATGAAAGCAGAAATATTCCGACTTCAGGGGACACCAAGCCGAAACACCCTGAACCTCATGGTAAATGCTATACTATATATATAGAATTAGAAATTAAGGGTCCACTGCTAGGTCTTAGTATTGATTAATTTTACAGCATTTTTCTTTTTATTTTGATGTTCCGTGTTTTAATATTTGATGTAAAAAATCCAGATAAATAGTTAAGAAAAGAAATATATACTTGGTTATTGTTCATGAACGATATTAATGTCTGCATATTGCTTGGTTTTGTACATTGACAAAAATAAATGCATAGGCATTATTTTGACAAGCTCGAAATGACACTCCCCTTTTCTCACAGTTACAGATAATTAATGGGTTTCGTTAAATTATACGGTTCGTTTTTACACTGTTTTCATATTATATTCCTCTACCCATTTGCTCCCTCTTTTACAACTGCTATCTAATGACCCTTTTTCATTTTTCATATGTATATATTATGTCCTAATCAGTAATCCACATTTTACAATGATACTCTGTTAATTACTTCTAGATACTGATGATACAGCGCAGATGGTACCAACAATTACTTCAAATTCAGGTTTTGAGGCTCAACAGAATGTCACTGAGATCATCCAGACACTCCAGTACCAAACCCAACGCCCAATCATCAGTGGCTTTAACTTCACGCCAGTTTTTAGTAAGTACAGTAAAGTATTCTTAGCTGCAAAATATGTAGGGAAAGAAGTTATGCATTCCACTATTTGGGCCAGTGGTGGAATGCCAACTGTTGACACCGAAATGTCTTTCCAACATTGGAATACTGTTATTACAGGAATGGCATTCTATCATTGAGCAGATATCATATTTCCAAATGTTGACACAGATGACATTCAGGCATTCCAACATTGTACCTATGTTGGAATACCAATAGTTGTTACAGGAATGGCATTTCACTATTGGGCCAACAGTGGCCGGAATAATGTATTCCAACTGTTGATGCAGAAATGACATCCCAGCATTGTACCAATGTTGGAGTACCAGCTGTTGTTTTAGGAATGGAATGCCATCATTGGGTCATTCTTCATTCTTGTATCATGTAGGGACTATCACGTAAGATCTTGTACGGGCTAATTAATGTCATAATTCCCCAACACTATGCTTTTTTTCTCATAGAAATTAGTAAATCTTATAGTTGATGACCTAATGGTTCTTCCATTCACAAAGTCAAAAGATTTAACCTTTATCAAAAGTTTGTGACAATGGTATGAGGTTCTTCTTTTTTTCGTATATCAATGATCAAAAGCATTACATTTTAAAACCACTGTGAATCAGCCATTTCTTGGTGGTTCCATCAACTTCCATAAAACCTGAGATACCATTTGGTGGCCTGTGAAGGGGGCAGACTGTGATGATCTGTCTGCTCTTCTGCACCACACTCGAAGGCTGATTTTTAGGCCAAACCCCGTCAGAACAGACTGACCTTAAAACGCCGACACCAACTTTGTGATGAAGATGAATCACGCCACTGCTCTATCCAAACCCCAGCTCCAAACGTTGGTTGTCCAAACTTTTATAGATAATTGTCGCAAAACATATATATAAGTACTGTTTTTTTCACATGGAAATGAGTGGACAATTTAAGACGCCATGGAAATGAGTGGACAATTTAAGACGCCTTCACACCAAGAATGTGTAACATGCATGGTTATAGCTATAAAAGGTCCGGTCAGACGCCATTTAGGGCTCCGTTATTTGTGCAAAGCACTGCAATTACTTTTCTGGTCAGAAATGTGTATTCATAGAGGCATGATCCACCCGAAAGATAATGTAGGATGTCTTTAGAATTCTCGGAAGTTATTTTTCCAACTGAAAACAACAGCGTTCAAAGATATGAATCTCCATTCAATTACGCGTTGTAGTAAGTGTCCGTATGGAGAGTAATGAATAAAATATCCGATTTTGTCCTTATATTTAGGTTGCATTTGGTCTTATAGGATATGTTAGAATACCTATACTTCTTATGGACATGCAAAAATCTGATATTTTAATGGTTTCTCATTTTTTTGATTTAGCAAATCACTGGTAGTGCCTTTAAGTAAGAAACGATTCTAATTTATATAGATATTCTGCATGTGGGTGCATTAGTTACGCATCGCAACATTTCTCCTTTTTCTTTGCCGGAAGGACGGTGTGAAAGGAGATATGGTCCGACCAGGAACCACTGTCCGGGCTCCATAGACGACAACGGAATAAAGCGTGAAACTAATGTTACGTGAAGAGTCAACTGAATCGATTGCCTTTTTGTTCACCATTGTTCCCGGACTGTGAGACCGGCGGACCATATCTCCTGCCACACCTGGTTTGAAAGTTTGTTTTCTGATTGCATTTATTTCCTCCAAGATACAGGCCAGCAAGTTACCGGTCCGCTCCAACGCTTGCCCACCATACCTCCCTGTCAACGCAAGAAGAGGATCGGACTGTCAAGAAGGCAGAGGGTGCCACGTCTACACAGTTTATCTCGCAATATGCAACCTCTGGTACCCAAAGAAAACGAACAATGAATCGTGAGCTTTCTACGATTCACTATTGGCATCCATTTCCTTGTACAAAATATGCGATTCTCGTGTATGTCTCTTTAAATATATTGTGATACAAC
Organism: Ophioderma brevispina; assembly: GCA_023653785.1. NCBI lineage: Eukaryota > Metazoa > Echinodermata > Ophiuroidea > Amphilepidida > Ophiodermatidae > Ophioderma > Ophioderma brevispina. The sequence goes on from JAMKCH010043432.1 coordinate 52,875, forward strand.
ATTTTGGCGAACATTCTGGCTCTACTCACGGGTTTTGAAGCACGTGGAATCTACTGATGGAAGGGTTAGTGATTGCCATAGACGACAATGTTGCGCGAAGAGCCACCTTAATCGAGTGCCATTCACCGTTGCAGGTAGACTTATGAGTCCGGAGGAGTGCCACACCGCCTTGGAGCACGCCACAACACACACACACACATAGGGCCTTCAGATTCTCCACGAGTGGGTACAACAGGCCGTTTTTCGAAAGGTTTTTGTTCCGAAAGGTTTCTAATCAGAGGCTCATTGTTCCGAACGGTTAATTAGTACGTCGTTGTTCCGAAAAAGAAATTAAGGTCTTTGGTCGAGAGGTATTTAGTCCGAAGGGTCTTTAATCCGGAAGGCTTTTGTTCCGATAGCTTTTAGGTGCGAAGGGTCATTGGTCTTATCGGACCAACGACCCTTCGGACCAAAGAGCTATCGGAACAAAAAATGTTCGGATTAAAGACCTTTCGGACCAACGACCCTTCTGACCAAAAAGCTATCAGAACAAAAAACATTCGGATTAAAGACCCTTTGGTTCAAAAACATGTCGTAAATATGTCGTAAATGTGGGGAGATGATAACAACCAAATGCGGTTAAGGTAACGCTATAAGTAGTACATTTCTCTTTAAAATAAGATTTGTGAAAGGAAAGACATGTATCTCTTACCTTTTTTACTCTGGAGTTTTGTTCCGAAGAGTCGTTGGTCCGAAAGGTGTTTTTTTTCGAAGGACTTTTAGTCCGACAGTTTTTGTGTCGTCTGCATGCAAGAATGCAGAAGGCACATAGGGATTACTCTGTTCGTATATCCGTGTATCTGTGTGTGTCTGGGGTCAAAATGTTAACTCTTAATATTATTGCATGCCGATGCCGTATGAGTTCCATAAGAGCTATGATGATGTAACTTGGTGGAAAGGAGGAGGCGGGTGGGGTGACATGTTGGTGACCCCATGTGACCTTGGTGACCTCATGTGACCTTTGGCCCCATTCACAAACCGCGACGGCAGACGACACTAGCGGTCCGAGGACCGAGATTTTTTTTATTACAAAAGGTCGTTGTTCAGACTTTCGGGACATCGTCCCTTCGGACTAAAAACATGTCGGACTAAAAACCTTACTAAACATTAACCTGTATTTGCTCTCCGGACAAAAGACCCTGTACCTTTTTTTCGGAATATAAACCCTTCGGAACAAAAAAGGTTGGGAACATCGACCGATCGGACAAATGACCCTTCTTATTCGGAATTACGACCCTTCGGAATAAAAACCTTTCGGACTAAAAACCTCTATGTTTCTACATTGGAACACGACCCTTCGGACAAAAAAACCTTTCGGACCAAATAGACCCTTCGGAACATCGGGCTGACCCCCACGGGGTGGTCAGTATCATTTTATCATTTTGTTCTGGAGATGGAAGGTGGGATGTTTGGCATTTTCCAAAGTGACTTCCATTTGAAGCGGCCTCTGTGACTTGTTGAGGCATGATTCTGTGTCTTGGGCTTGTAGGATCAAGGAATTAAATAAAAATATAACAAATTTGGATCATTTGTTTGAGGCAGCCATCTTTAATTTTAAAATGGCCACCAAACAAAATGGTTTTGCCCATGCATAATCTGCAAGAAACATAGTAGTGTAGTAGCTACGGGGGTTCCCTTCAAAGTTATGATTAATGTGTAAACCAGAGGGTGTGCTGAGTCAATCCCACAATGCATCAATTTGGGGAAATTTCACCTCAATAAGGTCATGTTATCCCACAAAAATCTAATACGTATATAAAAGTCCTGATTTTTACACTTATTTTAGCCAACAAAGTATATAGTATAATAGGGAATTTGTTTGCATGATCATGAAATATCTCGTAGTTCTTAAACTTTTCAAACACTTTTTATCCCCAAATACTGACATGTGTTTAATAGTGCAGTAGAGTATAGGCCTAGGCAAATTGCTATGTATTATGGAATGGATTCAAAACACCCTCTGCGTGTAAACTATAGTATAAGTTGCATGTATTTGACCACTACGGGAACCACTAGAATCCTTATTTGGCAACTGCGTTATTTTAAACATTCTTAAAATTGAAGACGCTAACCAATATGCCAGCTTTGAAAGATATTTAAAACCTATAAATTACTAATACTATATCTGTGATATATTCATTCCTGTAATATTCAGGCTGTAATATTCAGGCCCGTACACAAAAAGTAGAAAGGTCCACTCTTACTGTTTTTTTTTGTTTTGTTTTTTTTTATATATATATAAAGGATCTAAACTAGAAACCTGTTTGGAAATTTGGCAAGAAATTCTACCTTCTTGTGATTTGTGATGAGATGCTCAAGAAGTCCAAAATGGATGGAGGGGTTCGGTCCACCTTTACAAAAAAAAAGGTCCACTTTTTTTCGAAGTGCCGCTCCATAAATCCTGTGTACGGCCCTGGTTATAATGTATAATGAATATATGAAAACAGCCATGACTGCCATTTTGATTTTTAATCATGTCAACACACTATATATAATGCTATGAGTAATGATATGAGTTTCTGCTGCGAATTGAGCCCCAAAATAGCTATCTACTTCATCAGTTACGTCCATTTTAATTGTTTCCGACCATATCGGATCGCGGAGCGACCATATTGGATGGATTTTGATGGTAATGTTGTAATTAAAGGTACAATAAAAGATTTCGCATAACAGGTGATATGACAGGCTTAATGTCAAATATTTCGAAAAACCCGGTTTCACGATCGGAAAAAACGATTTCTCTCCGAAAACCCCAGTTTTTTGACCGAAATACCGGGTTTCTCGCCAATCGAAAAACCAGGTTTTTCAATCGAAAAAAGCCCATTTTTTGGCTAGAAAAAAACCCGGTTTTCAAACCATTAAGTTGGAAAGCTGGGGTTTTCGATCGAAAACCGGGTTCTTCGGTCGAAAAAAACAGTTTTTCGGTCGAAATTTTTTTTTTCGGCAAAAACTTGTTCAGCGAAAAACTGTTCTTCGATCGAGAAAATGAGTTTTTCGAATTAATGGACATTAAGCCTGCCATAGGTGTCCCTAAAAAAATGAAAATCCTGATTTTTGCACTGATATAAAGCTTTCTATCAAAAATATCTCCATCTGAAAGATTTAAGCTGAGAATATTTCTTTGGTACAAAAAATTGTGAAATTTTAAAAACCTATATTAGCAAATAGAAATTCAGCCTGTTTTATATTGACATATAAGCACAATTTATAAAATCACCCTTTGTTTTCACTTTTAAGACATTTCTGTAGCCAAATACAAGGTAGGAAATCTATTGGGTGTCTAATCTATGAAATCACTACTATATATACATATGATAGAAAATATAGATGGCTTGAAATCTCTCGTTGCACATCAAATACGTGTCCGGTAGATTCTTCGAGCTTGAAAACCTGGATATAGGAGCACAGATAATGGTTGTTTTAATGAATTATGAAGGTGGTGGCGGGCACTGGCGGCCGTACTGGATTTTTAAAAATGTCGATGCACGAAAATATTGTATTAGGCCTATATGATATTGAAAAAAGAAAAACTGTGTGACTCTATTTCTCCCCTGTGCTCGACACTTTCATTATTGAAGAGAACACCTTTGGCGGTAACGTTGAGTTAATTTGCGACAATTCAAGATTATTTTAAAGGGGTGTCTGCAAAAATGTGAGCCAGAAAGATTCTTAACAATTCACTCTAAATTCCAAATATTTAAAATCAATCTAAATCATTGTGGCCAGGGACCAAACGATTTAGGATTTGTATTTTATACAATAAAATCTGATATATTTAACACTTAGATCATAAAATCGATTGGTCCCTAACGGCAATTCATTGATTTTAGATCTAACATGGAATATAGAGTGTTCAAAATGAATCTTTATCTTTCGAAGTCCGACGTCAAACGTGTTCTTTTTTTTTAAATCGCAACAAATGAATATATATAACACACCGTATAGCAAGATTTTCGAAATCAAGAGCGCTACAAAAATCGGTCTTCAAAGAAATAACCCAGAGATGGTGAATTTTCAGTTTCCAATGGCCGATTCGTGAAATAGGTAGGTCATTTTTTGTAAATTCAGATCTGCTTTGAAAGGGCACATGGATATTTTGTTTGAAGCACTCCCTTAAAGGGGCGTGTTCCGATCGTCTTTGGGATCCCCTGATTTACCCGGAAGTAGTATCGATTTTGATATCAGATGAAAGGCCGTATTTTTCTCATTGTCGTCCTGAAATTTGAGCCCTCGAATCCATTTCATTCCCAAGATATAAACAAAAAACCGCCGTTTTAGTGGTTAACCACTTTATTCAGCACAGTATTGAATAGGGGTTTGCAACATGCATTATTGCGTCTACCATCAAAACCGCAAGTTTGTTTCCCACGGTACTTGATGGGGTGTATGTGCAAGTGCCAGGCTCTCATATCAAGTAGAGAACACAATACACATAAATCGGAACAACCACCTTTAAATTCGTTCAAACTAAGTTTTTTTGGTATTTTGTTTTGGCTAGTGCACGACCACAACTTCAATTGAGTGCTTCTGGGTAAAGTTCAACTTGAATGTTTTTTGAAGTACACACCATGGCGGTGTGTTCTATGTTGCCTATTTTGACCTTGCCATTCATGCCCATACCCTACACACTTAAAAATACGGGGTCAAATATGCACCGACTTAAAATAAAGTGATCCTATTCAAGTTAAAATGGCTCTTTCCGTGGGCATATTTAACCCTAAGGTTAGTTGTTTTGACCCAAACGGGTGTTTAGTCGGTGTATATTTGACACCGTATTTTAAAGTCTGTAATCTATATGAATACAAGCCCCTAATCTGGTGTTTAATAACATACTTGCGAGGTTAAAAAGGGCTGAAAATCGCTAAGCTTGGTGGGTGAGTGTAAAATATATTAATCAGACGATTCCATGCATATTTTCTGACTTTTTGTAGTAAAATCTTGTGTCGTTTAGCTTGAGCCTGTCTTACATTTTCAAACAAACTGAGATCAATGTTATATTGGGATATGTCCCTGTGTATCTTTAACCTCTAGGCACTTTGATTTGATTGGTTATTCATAGCAATATATTATGTAAGTAGCCATCAGAAACATGGTATGATGGTAGAGAAAGGTGCATCTTGTACGCCTACGGAATAAAGCGCGAAACTCATGTTATGTTGCGTGAAGAGTCAACTTAATCGAGTGCCCTATTCTTCACCGTTGTAGGTGGACTAGGTAGCTCAAATGAATAACTATTTGATTTCGTAGGTTTTCTTAACCCCCTGAGAACTACCGCCTTCCTTACAACATATCTGATTGGCTCATTGATATACCCCCTATGCTCCAAGTAACCAATCAAAAACTATAGTTAAAGGGGGATGACCCGATTTTGATAGAATGGCCCGCACCCAAAACCCCATCTGTAAAGTTTCGCGCCGATATTTCAACCCATTTTTAAGTGAGGTGTAAAATTAATATTGGTCGACTAAAATGGGGCATATTTTCGATCACAACATCCAAACCAAACATTCTTTAGCCCTAAGATTTCACAGGGTAAATGTGAAAAATAGTAGTTTTTTTCTGATATACCAAAATGTTGACCACTTGCGATAAAATCTGGGGTCCCTGGGAAGAGGCTATTAGCGATCGGACCATGGACCTTTAACTGATAAAATGTACATATCAGTTATTATGTATGTAGTTTGCTGTTTTATCCAAATATTTGTATTTCAATAACTGAACTTTATATAATACAATTACAATGAAGAAAGGAAAGAGAAGAGGAAAAATTGGATGAGAAAGAAAGGAAATATATAGCGAGAGAAGAGAGAAAGTCTGAAAGTATGTTGTAATTTAGATGTTATAGTTGGGTCATTTGGAGCAATTCCGTGACCGTGGAGAGCAGAGCATCATTTCTCAGTGGATTTGTCTTCTATGAAGGTTAATGAACAAATTTAGCGGGGTGCCCCTCGTGAAAGTGTGGGCGGAATCCAGGAGGGGGGGATTCATAATACAGGGTCAAAAATGAAAAATGCTTGGACTGCTGTAAAAAGGTAACCAAAGTGTTCGTCTTGTTACAAGGATTTAAAAAAGGTATAGTTTGTACTACTTATGGTTATGGAGATATAACACAAAAATCGTCAAATCTCATCACGAAAGGTTAAATCTTCAATATTGCTCCGATTTCAAATTGTTCATCTTTCCTCAGAGACTGAAACAAAAACTTTTGCCCGTCTACATATTTTTAAAATTTTTTATTTTTTTTAAATATATTTAATGTTTTACCTTGTTTGTCATTATCTCAATAAAACAAATACAAATGAGAGTGTCCAACTGCTTTTTTTGCAATCCCTGTGGAAAGGTTAAACAATTGGTGACCATTTTTAAAGAATCGGTTGCCAATATTAAAGATTTAACCTTTGGTGAATGACATTTGACGAATTTGTCTGATAACTCGGTAACCATACCTTGTAGGTAATACAACACTATACCTTTTTTAATCTTGCCCACAAACGGGAAACACTTGGTTACCTTTTTATACCGCAATCCAAACATTTTTAATTTTTGACCCTGTATTATGAATCCACCCCCCTGGATTCCGCCCACACTTTCTCGAGGGGACCCCCGTAAATTGTTCATTAACCTTCATAGAAAGACCAAATCCACTGAGAAATGATTGCTCTGCTCTCCACGGTCACGGAATTACCCAAATGGCCCAACTGTTACGTGGACAAGTTGAAAAGCAAACCTAAAATAGAAGAAAAAAGATCTTAACATTATTTAAAAGTTGGAAATGTTCTCCATCTATTCTTGATGAGGCAAAAACAAGTATCAAAAAATTATTGAAACGAACCCATACTACAATTACTTTCACATATGCCCATAACGTAAGTTAGTTATTTTTTTATTTTGATAATAAAAAACTAAAATTAGGTTGTCCCCATGATCGTACATATTAGTTGAGGTGTTAATCCACTAGACACACTGTCAGAGTCTTAAAACATTTCTATAGAAAAACCAACAAAGGCGAGGTATAGTCACCGACTTGATTTTTTAACACTGCCATTTTCCAAAGAAGTGCTAGGTTCACCATGTGCACAATGATCTATGGCGGTGAAGTCCAAGGGGGTGAAGCCCATTAAAACCAGTGTCGTGCTGGGCGGTGACATTTTGAATATTGTACGGAATAATTATTAGTTGGGGTGCTTGTATAACACATAATGTCATATTCGATTAACAAAACCAATTCCGGACCAATTCAGTTGTTGGGTGTTGGGTGCATTGGGTGGGCTACAATTTGTCTACCATGGCCACACAACGAATGAAATGACCCGCAGTGGTCTTGGATCTTAAATAAACCGCCTCAATGAACATCCTTTTCACCTTAGCGCGCATTGCATTATGAGAAAAAAGAGTATCTGAGCACAATGATCCAGGTGCATTATATTACACCTGGCCACCTCTAACACATACATCAATTTGTATGTCACTACGATGAGTGTATATGCAAAGCGGCACCCCACAGATGTGGAAGAAGCGGCGGCAGCCATTGCTTTCTAGTGGTACTCATGTTTTCTTGTGGTCGGCCACAAATCATGCGAGACTGATGAATTTCTAAAGATTACGTGAACGTTTGGCCTTCTCTATCTATATAGAACCTCTGTGGTGAAGTCCACTGCTACGTTGACATTAAAAAAAAAAGTATATCATTTTTACGGCAGTTTTCACACAATATAAGTCAGTGAAAGTAATTGCAATATTGGTTTATTTCAAGAGTGAATAGTGTTCTGTGATCTTCATATATATTTTTGTTCGTGCAATAAGGACCCTTCCGTGAAGTTTGAGAAATTTTGCTCTGGTTACTGCATGTAAAGTTACTCTTGTATTGGTTAATGTTTAAGAATGGAGTGTTGTATGACTTTGAAAACGATAATGATTCGAGTATTATTAAGGATATTTATCTTATAAATTATTTAAGATTTAACATTTGCTATAATGGATCGTTTTTTTTTCAAAAACAAAGAGTTGTAGGTGGGGTGACATTTTAAAAAGACTATGCAATATTATGGAAAGAGCATACAAAAAATAAGTGAGATCAATAACAAACATAGAAAAACAAACATAGAAAAACATTGATGTATCTGTCTGCATGCTCATGGACTTTGACCCATATATCTAGTTGCCAATATGTAACTAGTGTCAACAAGGTTGAAATGAAGGTTTGTTTATTTATTGAAAAATGAAAAACATACTATAACAAAAAAATAAAAAATTTACAATATTTTTCAGTTTGTAAATTTTCTTAAACTGAGCAAATTAGTTAAAAAGAAATGGGGTATTCAAAGGCTGAATAGGTGTATTGTCGTTCGATGTATTGGTTTTTCTAAGTGGATCATTATGGTTGCTCAATGGGGCACTGTATATTTAAGTATAATCGATATCCAGATCGTAGGGATCAATTTTGTGGCAACACTCATTTTCCAGGTCACAAAAGAGAACAAGGTCAGCTTTGTAATTTTTGTTTAGCTGGAGAAATGATGTAAAACATATTTACTGATATAGTCTGTAATTGAGTATTATGGAGGTTCGTATGGTTGCAGCTATAATAACTTTCTCAAATACTAAGTAGAACACAGATAACATTGTTTTAATGTTTGAACAAGAAAGAGTAACCGTGTTACATGACTAAAACCACTGTTGTCAACCACAAGCGTGCCCTCTAAGTTTCTCTAGCCAAACCCCTGGTCCAATTACGGCACGAGAAGACTGATCTAGTGTTCCAGAATCCTGGCGGGTTTGATGATTTCTTGCAGCTTGTCACATACAACTCAGAAGACACAGAGATTAGGGACGTATATATAGCTCATATTCCCATCTTTGTGTTATGTAGCGTAAATAAATACCCCGTGCCCGCCTTGTGCTAATCTACTGCAAGAGCCACGTCCTAACTATGATATGCGCATCACACTCAAAGAAGCAATGTATCAATTTGAAGCGCGGAAAACTTTGAAGTCCATCTTAACCCTCAGTTTACCCCTCCTAATCAGTGTTCGGTAGATCTAAATTCACCTCAGTCGAGTATACATGAACAATCGGGACGGGAATTTCTACGTAAAGTAACGGCATGATCCAGAAATCTATGCCCGAGATCTCTCAATCGCTTGGCGGTTAAGACAGTGTTAAGAACAATATAACCGTTACTACGATACATTCACCACGCTCCATGCAAGCCAAACAAGATATTTTAATATTTTAAAGATTTTCTTTCATACAGGAGCTGTCCAAATGGGGAATCTCAGGATTGTCATTAACATATATATGGAAAATCTCAAAACAGCTCAGAAATCAACAGAGGAATCAGACAAATCAGTTTCAGAATAACACGAGTCGTTCTGCAAAGGGTCCAGAAGTAACTGGAGAATTGAGAAGTCGTTTCAACTTCTGCAAATGACTAACAACTATGTTTTCGGAGACCGGCCAACAAAATTTTGCCATTATGGGGGGAAAACTTCATACAGCATCTCTCATTCCGAACATATTTGATCATATAATTTTACAAACCATGCAATCGGTAACATCGATAACTGCAACTACGAACAATTGGAAAAATTTACGCCGTCAGATACAGAAGATTCGCCGCAAGAGGATGTCGATAATGACAACACTTCGGAACAGCGGAGCGATGTGGTCGCTGCCCGCTGCAAGTGTTCGAGGACAGAGCTGATACGGGGGCACCGATATGGCAACACAAAGGTTTGTGATATTTGAGTCGGTTTTATATTAGATGAAGTGAGGATAACAACATCCAATTCAGAAGAAGACCACTCATGGATTATGACAAAGGCAGGCGTCCGTCAAACTACAAAGTTGCAATTATATATAAAGGTCCTGGTGCAACTTTCATCACGCAAGTGCCTTCGCTTGATTCCATCTTTGACACAACTCTATCCCCAGATCAATGCCAAAAACGCAGCGTACTCAGATCGTTGCTCAAAATTCACATCCGAACTGTTTTCTTCCTGTAAATGCGTCGAAAATGTATGGTGCAGTCCTGAGGAAGAGAAGGTTTCGTCCGAGAAAATCACAAAAGCAACTGGTTGTAAAAAATGAGATAACGTCCCCCGATCAGATCGAGCCGTACTGCTCCTGAAACAAGCGGAACGCCTCACAATTTTACTCGAACATGACATTTTTTCTACAATGCCGCTAAAAATAATTTGGGAAATTTGAGCTTGGATCTGAAAGCGCGTAGACCTTTGCCTGAATCAGAGAATCTACAGGATGTTCACGGTACCGAAGGCCATACTATCGATTACATCAGGATTTGCAGTTAAATTCACATGACCATCATGATGAGACAAAACTTGCAAAATAACCGACGGCACCATGGCCAGGTGACTGTACTAGCGATCATTGAAATGTTACTAATCGGTCCGGTCAGCATCCGATGGACGATTGGCATTCTTTGCAATAGCCAATCTTGCAGACTACCTGAAACAAAAAAAAAAAAAAAAATAAAAAACATCAAACCAGGCAAAATATCGTGCCCCAACCTACTTGTAGTTTGGGTTGCCGAACTTCACGACCGGTATTCCACAACACATTTGTCTTGAGCCTTGCACTAGAAAAGAGCAAAATAGTTTCCAAAATAAACTTCAAGTGATTCCGAAAGGGGAAGGAGAAATAAGCAGCAGACAACATCACTGCCCCTCTTATACTGGTGGAATATCAGGTTATCTTCAGAAGTTTTTTTTTTGCTATAATTCTATTGATCACGTTTTAAGTGGTACTTGCATTACTTGAAACATATCAAATAAGTTGCTTGCCGTTTTTGCATGACAAAGTTACAATAACGGACCGGCCGAGCTTTGAAAAGTGCTCTAGTTTCACTGTTGGTAACCCACGCTTTAGAAGGGTGGGTTCAAAAATTCAAAAAGTGGTAAGGGTGGATACTGTATTTTATTGCTATAAAGGGTGGTTTGTAAAAAGGTGTTGTCAAATAAAAAGGGTGGGGTTTGTTTTTTTTCGACAAATAAAATGCAACTTACTATCTGTGCAATCATGGTTTGCCATGATGCATCCCAATTTGAAATAAGTGTCATAACATCCAACAAGGTTCACCTTAAATACAAATGCATTTTTTGTGGGCAAAGTGGATTTTACTTGACAACAAAAATTGAAAATTATCTTACTCTGAATGTTATCTACATATAATTGGTAAAAAGAAACAATGGTGTGACATCTGTAGAATTTCCAATGAATTACAAAAAGGTGTTGGTTATTACTTTTTAAATATAAAGGGTGTTTTCATAAAGGTGGATTAAAAATAAAAAGGTGGGTTCCAAACCCAACTGCCAAGCATGGTTTTTCGAGTTACCACCTCCCCTGGTACACAAAACAACCACCACCTTTATTATGAAGAGAGATATAATATGAATTTAATAAAATGATGGTTGGGTTTGAAATTTTGGTGGCGGGTATTTCCCTAGGCCGAAAATCATTTTTGGGCGCAAATAAGCGCAATTATTTTTTTTTATTCATTATTTTTTTAAGTTAAAAATTTACAAGCTTATTTTTATGGTATCCTTTTGGTTATTGATATAGGTTTTACATTGCATAAGGGTTCAGGTAATACGCGTTGTGGTGACTGTGATAAAAAGGATGTTTTTTAGGGCAAAGTATTTTGGGGCTAAAACTCTAGACCCTTTATATATTGTATAAAACATGAAATCTATAATATAAATGTCAGAGATTGATACTATTCGCATCTTATTAAAATTTGTTTTGCTAAGATTATAACTTCTTGATTTTTCTTAGTTTTAGCGCAAAACGTGATTTTTTTACCCAAAAAACACCCCTGCCACCAAGATTTTGACCACAACCAGGCCTCACTTTTTAAATTATTTATTACTATCTTTCGAATAGAAGTGGCTGCGTTTTGTTGTACCGAGGGGAGGGGTTGTCGACAATGTTGCAGTCCAAACCGCTCCACTATACAAGGGAATAATGTGCTCACAAATTACGCGGTGATGAGTTAAGGCCTTCTTGCATGGGACTGAGTGACCTTAGAGATTCTTCTATTTTTTTATTGGTGTCAGTGAGTAACGCCTATGAGATTTTGGCCTAAAATTATGCTCCAGGAGCATAGGGTCTAAGACCATTTGGTCCTGGAGCATATGTTCCTGGAACATGTTCCTGGAGCATGAGCATATTTGAATATGCGCCTGGAGCATATTTGAATGCACAATGCTAGCATATGGCAAATACGCTCCTGGAGCAGTGGAGAAGTATTTTAAGTCAAATACCGCTCCATGAGCATATTTGCCACATGCTCCTGGAGCACGTGCATTCAAATTTGAATATTAGAATATTTCTCCAAATTATTTATGTATGGTCCTGGACCTTATGCTCCTGGAGCTTAATTTCGGACCAAAATGGTCTCATATCAACGTCTTTGACCTAACTTGGATTTTCCATTTTACACTTTGTCTTGTGCAAAGTGTTTAATAACTACTTTACAATATGCTTGCTATCTGACATCCTTTAGATATAATTTGCTTTTTCACTATACTTATTTCAGAATATTCATTTGCGAAATTTTGTAACCTTCTTATTGCAGAAAAGTTCAAAGTTGCAAAACTACAAATGCAGTGCAATTTCGCGCCCCAAAACAATGGTCGTATAAAAAAACAATTTGATATGGAATAAAATAACCAATGGTAACCAAGAACATCATTGTTCTACTACAAACGCGGTTCAACGAATAATTTTCGTCGAAATGAAAGGTGGGGGTTCCTGCTTGACTAAAATATCCCATCAAGAAACAATTTTGTCAATTGTTTTGATCAAAATGAAATGGTTGTTGATTATTATTATCTAATGGTGCAATTTCTCTACATTTATAAATCGTACCATTTTGGTTGCTCGTTTCCATTTAGCTCGCATCAACTTGGAAGTCTCGGCCACTTATTTGAAAACCTTTCAATAAAACTTTGAATATCCACGTTCAATAAACGTTCAATATTATTCTAAAAAAGTTTCTTTTAATCTCAATGTTCACATTTCAAATACAAATATAAAAGGCAAAATTCTTGTCACGCACGTGAGCAGTTTGAATTCCAGGAAATACGTTAATAATAGACATCTCGTACTTTGCGTAAGTAGCAGCATCCCTTAAATTTAAAGAAAAAAAACCTTAACCTAAGGGGGGACACTCATGTATATGTACACGTGAAGGTGCTTTGGCAACGATGAGATTTCAATCTCAGGGTTCTAAAAAAAATAGAAAGTATTGATTTTTGCCGTGATGTAAGCTTTCCATCAAAAATATCCGAATCTGAAAAGGCGTAAGTTGAGAAAATGTTTTCTTGGTACAAAATTGTGTGAAATTTCAATTTCGTATGAGAGCAAATACGAAATTCAGCCTATGTTTTATATTGAAATCTAAGCAAATCAAAATCACCTTTTTTCTCTTTAAGACATTTCTGTAGCCAAACATACAAGGGTATGAGATATATTGAGTGTCTCATCTATATGAAATTACTATCATGACACAATATCTGCGTGCATCCAAAATCTCTCGTTGCACCTCACATTTAAATGTCGCGCGTGACCATTTTACACCCCAGCATTAGAGCCCTGGTTGCTTAGTCAGCCAAACCTTGCTGAGGTGGCCGATTAGGGTACACTTTGGTCTTAGGGTTACACTTTTCGACCACTTCGGGCAAAACTTTCCGAAAGAAGAAATTTTTAGGAGAACTTTTGCATAACTCTATTGATCAAGAATGCTCATTTGGAAATTTAAAATTTCTTTCAAAATCAAAAATTTAAACAGGATTTTGAAGAAAAATCTTCATACAGTAAAGTACTGCCTCGGCAATATAAAATACTGGGGGTAGGTAGTGTACAAGTTGTATTGCATAATATCTTGAGTGGACCCTTCAGGTTCATTGTTCAGTTTCTATTCACTGCTCTCCCATTCCAACCCATAGTGCCAATCACTATGAGTTTACAATATGATCATCCACACGGAACACCAGTTCAGTGGGTTGCACTGGTGAATACGAGGGGGGGATCAAAGTTAATGCCCTCCCATAGGTCACCAAATCTTTTGTCAATGATCCGATGAACACACGTTTACACGATTATAGCCTGAGGACCTTCTTCTACATGGAATTACTGTTCAATTAGGCACATTTTTCGTGTATTTACCCCACCGTTGAACCCAAGCATCAACTCCGGTTTGGAAATACTCTGGAGCTTAATTTTAGGCCCAAAACATAAACTTTTCCTATTCATAAACTGAACAACTGATTTGGACTCAACCAGATCTTCAAATCTCTAGAAGTTTATGATAGGAATTATTTTTATCTATTTTCCCGATTGCGTGATTGCTAATTTAACAATGGATCTGAAGCTTAAGCAAAGCGCCAGTCATGAATTTCTTTGACGAAAAGAGGGGGGGTTGACACCGATGGAAATTCATGGTATGGAGACGCTGGGAGCATCAGCAACGTTTTTGGCGTTGGGTAAAGGAAATTCAAGAAGGGGGATCTGATATTTCAGACAAACCTAGGTGTGGCCGTCCATCAACCACAGTCATCAAGATGACAACCTAAAACGTGCTGATGAGTTAATCAGAGCAGAGATGCATCAGAGTCCAGGACATTGCTGATGAATTGGATGTTCTTATGGATCAGCACAAACATTAATCTCCGACTTGGAATATTCAAAAGTTAGTGCTAAGTGGGTACCCAAGCAGTTGAAAGCGGACAATAAACAGAAGTGGGTAGAGGTGTGCCAAGAGCTCCTGGATGCATCTGAAGCTGAGGGACAAGATTTCCTCCAAACTGTGGTTACTGGAGATGAGACTGTGGGCATACCTGTATGACCCAGAGAGTAAGGGTCAATCCAAGCAATGGCGCCAAAGCTTTTCACCACGTCCCAGGGAATTCAAGGCTGCCAGATAGACTCAGAAGGTGATGCTACGGTGTTTTGGGACACAGAGGGTGTTGGATTCTCACAGGACTTCTTGCCTGAGGGTCACACAGGTCTCCACAGTGTAAAGGATGATATTACAATTCGCAAGCTGATGGGAGCCATCAGGAAGAAGGAGACCAACTAAAGACATTCATTACATACAGCTCAATCAGATTAAATTGAAGGCCACACTACGTCACTTTTCAACAAACCCAGGCAATAGCCAAAAGGGGTGGTCTGTGATACCTCATCACATACAGTCCTGACTTGGCACCTTCAGACTTCTGTTTGGGGCAATGAAAGAAAGTCTCCATGGTTACCATTTGAAGACTTGGATGAAGTCAAGTCATCTGTTAAGTCATGGGCCAGGAAGAAAACTAGCAAGCTCCAGAGTTTTCAAAACACGGATTTGAGCTTGGGGTTCAACGTGGCGTAAAGACGAAGACATGGGATGTGTTGAACAGTAGTTCCATGTAGACGAGTCCCGGGCTATAATCTGTGTACATTTTTGTTAATCGGATCAATGATAAAGATTTGGTGACTATGGAGGCATTACTTTTTGATCCCCCCTCGTACCGTGACATAAACTGACATTGTGTGATATGGGTATCAGATATCATACCCAAAACCACGGGGTATAGTTTCTAAATACATGGTGAATGAAAGCTACTGAAACTGTGCCAAGGGAATGAGGTTTTAAGACTAGACCTAGTGAATGCAGGTGGACCATTTGATGATCTCCAAGAGGTTCTCCCCTCCGAGTATCCCTGCTACATGAGTTTTGGCTCCGTTATGTCAATTGCCCAAAATACAATGCATCGGTTGCACCAGAATGGGCAACGTGGTAAATTGTGCTCAAATCATTTTCTTTCATGTTTTTGAAAATAGTTTGAAACAAGTGCAGATGAACCCGAATGAGCTTGCAATCAGGGTCTGCAATGCATATTTGCCAGATTTTGATAGGAAGGATAGCAATGCAACAGTGTCTGAAGCTTAAGTCTGATAGTAGATTCAACCCATCGTGTCACCGCGTGAAAGTTTTGACAGCGTTGAATTAATTGAGAGTGTCAGTCAGTCCTGAGGTCACAGTGACACCATTGATAACGTAGAAATTTGTTTACGGGTCAGAAGGCATGATTTGCACAAACACAAAAGACACCCGTCCTTGCGCTTGTTTGATTCCTCACACAGAAAACGGTGCAATCCTTGATGTTTTTCCCATGTTAAAGTCTAGGGAATTCCATGTTCAACTGGCAATCTATGCACTAACCGTGGTCTTCGCTTTCTCCAAACAGATACAGCTTCACGTGCACAGACTTTTTTACAGATAAGATGTCCCTTATGATTTGGTCAACTTTAAAATGATGTGGGGCTCCTGAATTGTCAATACCACGCATTATTTAACCATTTTCCCTTTTCATCCTTGTTTTTTCACCCCAAAAATATCATTATAATTATAATTATAACCATCTGCGGTATGAAGTATACTTTTTAGAACTTTCTGCAATCTTTGTGGAAATTAACCAATGTATTTTACGAGCCCCAAAAACGAAGTTTGTTTCAAACGTGTCTACCAACGGAGAGGTCAGCCTGCCCCATTTTTTTCATTGAAAAAGAAAATAAGCATGCCAGCGTGACCTGCTGTCTCACCGGTGAGGCAGAATATGTGGTTCGCTTCACCTGCTTCATGAACTAAGATAATCTCATCTTTCATGTATGAGAAGGATACACCGAGTTTTTTGTTCCCTGGTATCCAAACACGTATACGGTTCATGCGCTCAAGCCTCAAAAGTCAGCAACGTTCAAATCACCTGTTTACATTAATACTATTAGTCAGCAATACGATTAGTCAATGTTTTGAGAGTTAGTAGCTATATGCGTTTACGTTGTCTTGAATGATTTCATAACAATAATTGATTTTTATGTGCTAGTGGACTACATGTTTTTAAATAGTTTAAAGCGTGAATTTTAATTCCATCCAATCACATCCATCATTCAATGCCAGTACCTTCGAACAAGTACTAATAGGTGACACGATGGGATGAATCTACTATATAAGTCTAATGCAGATCACTCTAGAAGCACCTTCAACATGTTTTAATTACTATTTGCTGGTGTGTTATTGTTTCAATTAAAAATTGGCATATCTGTGTAATAATTAAAGCATTTGCCATAATTCTTACAACACACATATCTTTATTGATTTGTTTTCATCAGTTTCTTTGTAAAGGTGTCTTTTCATAGACTAAATGTCCAGGCATCATTTGTGAGAGAGCAAAATCATGTTATATTTTACCTTGTCATTTCTCCAAAATGCAAATATGTTCAAATAAAAGGATGGTCAGAGCTTCCAAGCTCACGTAATTTGCCACTATCTAGTAGATTCATTTCATGCTGATGTGATATTGGAGCTCCAGGTAGTTTCTATAACAATGATCAATAACAAATATCTGCATTTGAAGTTCTTGACTTAAGCCATTGTCAAATGCAAATGCACGTGCAGGCTGTCCCCAAAAAGTTTGCCTTCATGAAATAAACAATTTTCTTACTGCAAAACTGAACACAAATTGTTAAAAATTCTTTGAAAACAAACAAGAGCGTTTCTTCAGGCTTCTAGATATTATTTTCGTTTGTGTCTATAGGATATTCCAAACTTCTTCTTATCGTGTCCAAACACAGTGGTTCTCAAATATGATCCAGCCAGAGATGGGTACAACGTCTGGCTGCTTCACTGAATTCCGCAAGGTCCTTGTCTAGTGCATTGTTGCTCCAGCAGTGGGCAGACCAAGAGATGTTCTATTGTCTGTGGTGCTATTCCACAACCACAGGTAGTGTCCTGATCTTCTTCCAGGTAGTCCAACTTCTGCAAGGAAAACTTAGACCCACCAGTTCTGGTCCTCAATCTGTTGATGCGTCGCCATTCAGCCTGGCATCGCCAGGTGGGAGATGCTCACCAGGTTCAATACCAATAGATGCTACTTGGTTGGTGGCAAGTCTTTCTTTCCACAACGCGACTCTCTTAAGCTCCTTAGAGACTGTTTCAAGAGGTTTGCTTAAGAAACTATCTCTCTGGATTTGAGGCATTTGGCAGCAGGTATCTGTCCACACATAGGGTGCTTCACATTAGATACTTGGCAGCACGCTCTTGCATGCTCGCTACACTACGACGGATGTCTGGTGGAGCAATTCCTGCTAGGATGTATAAGTTTTCCGTTGATGTTGGACGGAGGCATCCGGTGATAAGGCGGCAGGAGGCATTTAATGCTGAATCACGCTTCTTAGCATGGGTTGATCTTTCCCATACAGGGCAAGCATACTCTGCACATGGTAGCCACAGGGCAAGTGCCGTCGATTTAAGGGTATGTGGGCGAGGCACCCCATTCTGTGCCATGAGTTTGTTCAAGATGTTATGGCGTAAGCATACTTTACTCTCGCTTTCAATTTGAATGAAAATGTGAAAAATTCCTTAAGTACTAATGCTTTGTGGGCTAAAGTGAGCCTAAAAGTCAGGTTTTTATGTGTTAGGAATGATTTTTGTGGGATCACATGACCGTATTGAGGTGAAATTTCCCAAAACTGGTGCATTGTGGGATTGACTCAATACACCCTGAGTGCCGCCCAAATGTATTAGTATGCCTCAGGCATTTGTAAGGCATCTGACATATTCTAGTGGCAGTGCAATAATGTAAAGTGCTTTGATACATTGTGAAAGGCGCTATATAAGTGTACACATTATTTTATTTATTTAGGCATCTGTGATTAACAGTGTCATAGGCTGCTGATAGGTCAACGAACACAACTCCGGTTACCATACCCTCTCGAAACCATCCTCAAAGTGTGGAGTTAGTACTTGGCTTGTTGTTGGCCTGGCCGGAAACCTGCTTGTTCTGGTATGAGGTGTTCGTCTATCACAGGTGCAATACGGTTGAGCAGGAGATGCCCAAAGAGCTTGCAGGTATGGCTGAGGAGTGATATTGGTCTATAGCTTCTTGATGGTCTGAGAGTGTGATTTTGGTCTATCTCTTGGATTGGACGGATCTTAACCAGGCTTTTGGAGTGCCATAACATGTGCTTTCCTCTAGATCTTTGGGAGATGTTGAGATGTTGTCAAGGCCTACTGCTATTCCTGGTTGAAGTTTAGCAATACCGGATTCCAATTCGTCCATGTTGAAGGGGCGAGTGAAACCAGGGTCGCCACTAAACCTCTTACGGTCTAGTTTGATCTTCTTGGGCTTCTTGCTGCACTTGCCATTTAAAAGCAGTTAGTGGGCAACTTGGTTGGGTGTGACATATGGCTGCTGTGGAGGTTCTGTTGGATCCCCTCGGAGCTTTCGGATGGTAGACCATGCTTTCTTGCTGTTATGGGTCATATCGGTGGATTCAATTAAAGTATGCCAGGTTTTGATCTTTTCCAGGGAGATCCTCTCCGAAACTTCCTCACCTTTAGCAGTTGTTTTGGCCGAGAAAGGATCAGCTTCAAACTGAAGATATGAGTTTTATTGAACATGTTAATTTTGCTAAGTGAGCAGGTTGGAGCAAAATCTGCCAAATTAGTCTAGCAGATTTCATGGGGTCCCATGCCCCCCCCCCAAAAAAAACTAAATTCTAACATGACTTTTAGAATCTCTCTGACATTTCCTTCAAGAATATTGATGTTACCTGTTGGCGGACCCATCTTGAATCTAAAAAGTGGTTTTAGGTGAATGAAAGGTATCTCAAATGATTCCTCCCATCATAAGGAATCAGAAAATATGTGATTTAGTAATTTGTGATGTTAAGTTACCAAGATATGGGTAAAAATGTGGTAAAGGTCATTGAACTTTTGAATGGTCATTGTACAGGGGCAAAATTGTTAAAATGCTTCAATCTTGACAAAATTGGTGTCAAATTGTTGGTATG
>JAMKCH010043433.1:0-12505 GCA_023653785.1 Ophioderma brevispina
AGAATGCCCCAGATACCCTACTTAATTTTGGTAAGGGGCATTTATAATCTTCCCTCTCTTCATTGATACTAAAATGAGTACCCGGCCATATAACTCCCTGCCCGAAGCTCCAAAACCCGCTGCTATATTTTAAGGGGATTTATTGGTATAAATCATCGGAACATGATTCATGAATATCCCTCAATATGACGTACCAGATGGGTTTCATGGCCATTGGATATTCCTTGGCGAAAAAGCACAATTTTCACGCATAACTTTCGAAGCAGTAGACGACTTAAGGAAAGCCGCCACGTTAATTTTTTACGCTATCGTTTCGCCACAAGCCATGTTTAGTGCTTTCACATGCACCAATTGAAGATGATCGGTGGTTAGTCAAGTTCTGATTTGTATGAAAGAACGATCGCGTTTACTTTTTAAACATTGAATTAAAAACACAGCTTAATTTAACGTTTTTCTTTAACATGTATAAATTTATCAAAAATGGCATACATTTATGCCTATTTTTTATAAATGAAGCCTGGGATTCTTGAAAATATGAGTTTTTAAAATAAAATTAGGAACTCTGCATCTCCAAAGAAGCGCTAACTACTCTCGGACAAAATTGAAAAAAAAAAAAAAAGGTACGTAGATTGGGCTGAACCGCGCAGTAGTGGGTTTCGAACACTGATCTTTATATAATGGATTGGAAACCTGTTGCTTCGGTAATTGGATGGGCGTGATAGCCATATTGGTCATCCAAAAAGAGCCCAAGCAGTTTTAAGACCGGTCATTTACAAATTGTTTCCCATTGAAACTTGGATAAGCGACATAACCAAAGAGGTTCTATATAGATAGAGAGGCGTTACGTAATCTTTAGAAATTCACCCTCTCGCATGTTTTTCCGAACACAAAGAAAACATAGATACCAACAATAGAAAGCAATGGCTGCCTCCGCTTCTTCCCACTACTGTGGGTGCCGCTTTGCATATACACTAATCGGTCGTGATACAAATTAATGTAGTTTAGAGGTGGCCATGTGTATAATAGTGCACCTGGTCATTGTGCTCAGATACTCTTTTTCTCATAATAATGCGCGCTTAGGTGAAAAGATGTATTCATTGAGCGGTTTATTTAAATCAGACTACTGATGTGTCCATTTTTCATGCGTTTGTGGCCTTGTGTGGCCCAATTTTAACCACCCAATAGCACCCAACATCCAAACCACTGATATTTTGGCGGATGTTTTATCGATTGACATTAATGTTTGATATACAACCCCCAAACTGATATTATTCCGTGCAATAAATTCAAAATTGTCAGCGCCAGCACGGACGACTGGTTTGAATGGCGTTTCCATCACCCCCTTGACAAACAGACTACAGACAAGCCAATTCATGAGCTCATTGTATTTGCGCGTATGGGATGCATGTCCCTAAAAGTGCACCCTGCATACAACTTCTGTTAAACAGGTGTCTGTCTCTGGAGATGCCTATTGTGGTTTCGGTAGACCAAGATGCCCGCCCGTTGCTCCCCATTGCATCTAATATAAAATTACTGTTGTTTACCTAATCCATTGTATAGAGATCACTGGCTCCGGTGCGACGTGCGACTAAAACTAATATTAACGCGAACCACAAACCGTTTCAAATGTCCACGTTTTCATGCTATGTTAGTGTTTAGGCCACAAAACCGTTGTTAGTCACAAAATGATATCTAAAATACCCCTCTTAACAGTTTTTCTCATATCACTGAGGTTTCAAAAAAAAAGTGTAGATTTTTTGCAATAAAAATTCTAACGAACTTCGCTCTATCCTTTGTGTGCTCAACGAAAGTTCAAAAGGATGAGCTTGTGGCAAATAACTTGCACTGATCTACCGCGTATGGATATATTTTCGCTGCTTCTGTTTCGGTATTGCATCGGCGTTGTAAATATACCACAGGGATTAAACATGGTAGCTTCCATTATCCGTTGTACAGCTTGTACATTTGTCGGAATAACTGGATTTTTTCGCAAGGCAATACATCAATGGCCAATGACAAACATCTGGTACGTTTTATTTAGGGATATTTCATTATATATGTGCCGATAGATTTATACCAATACGCTTTAAAGATCTAGGTCATTTACAGTATCAAAAGGGACTGTTTATATTTGATTGTATCAAGAAAGATAACCAAAAGGTTATGTTATATTTATAATAAAAGTCCTGGATATCATACGCCTGAATCCCTAAATGCAATGTGCTAGCACTTAGGATGGAACTTCCATGTTGGAAACGATTCAAACCTTCCTTTTCTTGCTTATTCCCTAGTTCACTGTGCTGATGAACTACAGTGATGAAAATGATATTGCTCCACGTGCCCGTCCACCCACCCAAACACCCCCCAGCCGACCCCATCAACCACCCATCTGCTCACCCACCACATAACATGATCACCCACATGGTGTGTAGATCAAAAACAAAATCCCTCTTGGCGCTCAAACGTACATTTTCTTATTTTACCCTGCTGTTTTTGACTTTTTTGCTTGTTAGACGTTTTTCACTTCACTTTGTTTTAATATCATGCCTGTTATAACAGACTATTAACAGACCAATGACAGGATATGCCACACACATGTGGGTGGATAGAGAAAAAGATGTGCATCCTTTCCTTTTCTACACTGATCAACACAAAGGGTTTATCGGATGGACTCACCGAGAAAGTTTCTCTACCCTGTTGGGCATAGGTCCTCGTCTGAAAGTCGACTCGGTGATTGCCTGAAAAATACAAGATATAACAGAGGCCTGATACTACCAATGTTGACTGAAACAAATGCATAACCTTATGCGATAATGGAATGCCCAAATACCTAGTATAACACCCTATAAAAGAAATGGTACCAACCATTTGCCCAGTCACACTCACATCTGTTTTCTCGTCCCCTGTCCTTTTGGCCACAGACATCTCGTATATTATGCTGTGGGGAGGGCACGGAGCAGAAGTCAACATTGGAAAAGGAATCAGGCCTCATATATGATCTACAAAAATTTGTTTCGTGCTAGATCGTTACAATGAGCTGATTACCAGACCTTTACCCCAATTGACTGAAGCATGCATTAACGAAAAGTTAATAATACGTTCAATCAAAAGCGACGCCCTTTATGTGCACTACTCAAGGGATGAGTGTCAAGACTGTAAATTTGTATTGTTTTAATGTTTTGGACGCTGTGTTTAAGAGCTCTCGCAAGGTTATCCCTGCGGTGCAACTGACGTTTTCGATAGATAAACCGCAGAAAACCCTATAGGAGACTTCCACGACATTATTTCGCAATGTTACGACGGGCTAAATCCGGCAGGTTGCAATGGAATGGGCACGAATTTACCAATAGCGACGGAATCAATAATCGTAGCCCTCATCCACTTGGCTAGTGTTGTTTGTTTACACGGCCTGTGTGGGAAGAACAGACGTCTTTATAGCCTATGGAAAAGCCGTTTTGCGCCTTTTACTCTCAAGGGCCACAACGGGCAACCACGCGATCCTCGCTGACAGATGTGACAGAAAAGCCGAGGGAGATCGTTGAGTGACTGAAGGATGATGTGTCATTTTGGCTTGGAAATCTGGCCGACAAAAATAACTTGATCCCTGTCCCGGGAGAAACCGCTGCGACAGAGACACTACGTGTATCTCGGACACCTCTCTCGAAAACATTGGCGTCTAAAAAGGCCGGTTTTGAGAGTAGTCAAGTGAAGCCTCGTCCAGCGGTTCAAATGGGGAGTTCCTTCAAATAGTACATAGAGTGTTTAGATCCAAGAACTAACTTACGGTCGGGTCAAGGTTAAAGGGAGATGGCAGATTTAGATAATGAGTTTTCATCTTGGTAATTGTCTCACCCCAAGACCCCATCTCTAAAGTTTTTGCGCGATATTTCAATGCGTTATTTGCTCGAGAGCTAAAAACGTGGTTTTGTACGCCCACAGACATGACATGAGTACTGTGTAAAATTAATATTGTCGACCAAAATGTGGCACATTTCGCTCATAACTTCCATACCAAACTCCTTTCGCTCTCAGATTTCACAGGGTAAATGAGAAAAATACTAGTATTCTTCTGATACCAAATGTTGACCACTTCCGGTTAAAATCTGGGCTTCTGGGACGAGGCTAATAGCCGATCGGGCCATGGACCTTTAAACATTCCTCCATCGTTGATGGTCTACACGTAGTCAAACCCCTGTATGGACGGCTAAGATAGCGACTTGTAATTCCGAACAGTGGACACATCAAGACCGCTATCAAAGCACCACCGTAGTAGCGCCCGAATGCATTTCCTGTAAGCCCCAAGGGTTTGATGCCTTCTACCGGTGGATATAACGAGGCTGCCCTCGTAAGAGCTGCCCTCTGTAAAAGCATCGCTGCCGATAATGACCTGGTCATCTGAGACGGATTTGCCATGCCAAGTTGGGTGCCGGTGGAAAGCCCCTTGGTAAACGGGCTGGCAGCAGCCGGTAGCAGAGGAAGGGGAACTGGCTCCCAAAAGAGACGCCCGCTACTTCTGCTGCCAACCTGCAGTCGAATCGCCTTTGGGAGCCCTAATGCAGTGGGTGCTATATGAGGAACTTCGAATGGAGTGAACTTCACCGCCAAAATGGAAAAGTGGATGAAACAGGATGTTGGTGTGCGGGTCACTGGTTGGTACCAATTCTTTTTATGGGGTGTTATTTAGTAGTGGGGAAATTCCATTCTCGCGAAGGTAATGCATATTTTCAGTTACATCGTGTTACAGTTCAAGTATTATGATCCACACGATTAGCTTCCTGATTATTTGGTTTGCTTATGTACATTCTTGAGTTAAAAAAATAATTAAAAAGTTAATCATCAATAGGTATTCACACTTTAAGCAAAGTTGCCAGTCGTTTTGGTTGCAATTTAGTATACTATTGCTGTACTGTAGCGTTTTTTATTAATTTTTTTTCGGCCCTCTCAATTGTTGATTTATAAAGGGGGGTAAAGTGTATTCGGTATTTACCACCCTATTTTTTCTACGAAAGACCAGTTGGCATCCAGCTTATAGTTTCTCGCTTTTATAAAGGGGACATCATCTACAATTATGTACTACCTTCACTTGTAGATCGTATAAGTGTTTGGTACAGATATATCTGCGATAAAGCATTGTAAAATCTTTATTATTACACGACATGCTTACCTTTTCGATACCAATTCAATTATTCCCGAACATCTTCTTTATTGTCAATTGGAGCTGGAGTTCTGGACATCATTGTTTGGAAATTTTGAGGAGTCATTTTTCAAAATATCTTAAATTTCTTGTTTTAGGGCCTCCTGTAAAGAAAATACAATATCAATATCATCAGTCTTCCAGTCCATGTGCTACAACCTCGTGTAAGATATGTTTGACAGTAAAGATCTGGTCGAATATTTTGTATACCACTAAAAGGGGCAGTAAAGTAATTCATCAACAATCAGGGGAATTATAGTCTTATTATATACCCTCAAAGCAAACTACCATACGGTTTGAAATAGTATCGTAATATACCGAAAACTGCTTATTCTGAGCGTTTCGTAATTCAACGAATCAGCTTTTCCATCACAGACTGCGGATCACCTTCTCAACGAGTGCCCTACGTTTCGTCCACCGGTGGACACAAATTTCTCAAACCCCAACCAATCAACAGCAAGCTTGCTCCATCGGCTTCAACATATTTAATCCTGCTGCCTCTACGCAAGAAGACCATGATTTGTATGTTTTTTCTTTTCTGCTAGCAACGCAATTTATACCTTTTACATAGCGCGAAAGGTGGTGTTTCAGACGATCGTCTTACATCTCATTTTACTTAAGACTAATGCAAGGTCGGTAGCACATTTGGATATTGAAATGAAAATTCATTTCTCGAATAAATCTTCATAAATCATATAGAATATACACATAATAAGTACACCCGATAATGCTAGACCCCAATGTATTCTTTGACAGTACTAAGACTAATACCCCACGTAAGGTGGTTTCAAATAATCGTGACGCGTCCCACATCTGAGGGTTTTCATAGCCAAGGGCATTAGAACAGGTGGTGCTTATGTAATGGATGGTGTTGGTTGACAACGGCCCTTTTCGAGTCCAGAACCAACAGGCCGATCCAGACTAACAGAGCTCAGTACAAGGTACCTTATTTTGACATAACATTGTAATAACCTGTAATTGGAACTACAAGGTAATAACACCCATTCATCGCGAATATACTAATCGTCTGGGGTAATGTTTCGCTATGAAATGCTCACTATAGTTACAATATGCTCATCCCACCAAGGCACACAGGTCAGGAGTTGTACTTAATTATGCTTGACATGAACTTACTTGGTTTGATCTGGTTATCATATATCATAACCAAACAGGGGTGATTTTCTAATACACTGGTGAAGGAGATACTGAACTGTGGCCAAGGAATTGAGATTTTAGTAGCTCATAGTGTCTGCTCGTCTTTCTCCCACATGGTAGCACTAGCAGTTGTCACTTCCAGACGACTAATATCTTGGTCTGTTTCTCGCCCTTATCTAAGCATGGAATGTGATTGGATTGACGCATTATCGACTACCAGGTTACATTATCTACCCCTTTTGTGATTTTCGCTTTCATCAAGTTTTCTAACTTGGTTCAAGACAAATAGGTTATTAACTACCAGTGAGCAAATGAAAATTGTTTATTTAAAAGAAATAAATGGTTTTTTTTTTTTTTTTTTTTTTTTTAAATAAATAAATAATGGACGAGGGCAGCAGCCGAGTCACATTCATTTTATTTTTTGCTGGCCGAGGATACATCATGAGCCTAAATAATACTGCAACCCTTTTATTTCTATTCATTACCTAAAACGCGGATTAATGAGCGTGAAAATGCATTCGCGACCCATTATTACAGAATAATGGGCAGTAATCTGACCAATCAGAAGGCTACATTTTCAATGGGCAGAGAGGTAAAGAATTGATGTTTTATTTTTTTAGTACCCTTAAAATGGTCGGAACTTAATACAATATCATTTACTTCTCACTAAATTTGCTTCCAAATTGTGTTTCGCCGGAAATTAATGTCTGCGTCCCTGTATAATCGGCGCAAATCCGTCTGTTTGCCTAGAAAATCAAATTGTCCATATTTTATTCGGAATAAAGATTCAGCTTGAAACCTTAACATTTGTTTTTTTTTTTTCAAATTATTATACGTCGCTTGGGCATTTGACCTTTAATATTAAAACCTCACATGTAGTAGAAAAGCGGTAACAGACAAAACCCATAACCTTTTCAGTAGACACCAAAAACTGAATAATTCGCTCTAATGCTTGCACAAGAAGGTTTTCTTTCTAACTATATTTAGATAATTATTGTACTCCAGATTCTGAAATCAATTCCATATAATTTACTACATATGTTGCTGAAATTCAAACTAGAACCCGATATGAACCAAAATGCACATATAAGGTTTTAGCACCGGGGCCCACGTTTTACATATGTGGGTTTGACCTCTGGAGAGTTACATATGACGATATACTTCATCTCAAAGAAAGGTCACTATACCGTTGTCTTAGTCTCCTCTTCTGATAAGTTTCCTCTCCTCCTTCATTCCTGCTTCCACGCATTAATTAGAGGAGTTCAAGGACCCCCTTGTGATGCCCTAGTATGACTTTCCTTTGTTCTACTGATGATCTCATTCCACCCGGTTGAGTGCATTCGACTGGTGCTGCCTGTTGGTAGACCGAAAATTAATAAAAAATTTAACCCCAATGTTAGTGTCTTTAACATTTAAACATTGATCGACGAGAATTTTTATCAAACTACTTATAGGCTAAGTGTTGAAACTAAAGGGTTTCCACTCTGTCCCTTGAAATATTCTTATCAACATTTTTTATTAAAATTCTAAAATTCAAAGCATTTCTTTCTCACGGTTATCACTTTAAACCTTTCATTTCTTATTATTTGAGCAGCCATAGCAGCCACATAATCTTGCTTGTTGAGAACTCATGTTGTTTATCTTGACAGCATCTACAATTACGGTACAGCAGGGCTGTGACTTTGTGGGTAATTATCTATCCGGGTACCCGAGGTAATTTTTGGGCGGGTAGCCAGGCACCCAATCATTACAATTCAGTACCAATTGACTTTCATAAATCCCTTTTTACAAGATTCCTTTTTATCTTTTTCACCATGTCTTCAAACAATCACTTCTGTCGTTATTTAGTGGAGCTACCAAACCTATGTAAATATATTACATTAAAAATATAAGCAGTACCTGTATAATACTTGGCCCATATTTGCGTCTTTTTAAAGTTCAATCACCCTCCAGTAACCCTCCTGAAGGGCAATGTAGAGTGTTTTAATGGTCAAGGCCTTAAGGGGTAAATATTTTTCAGCAAGCCAAGTTCTGGACTGTCAATGTAGTAACAGCTTGTAGAAGGTGATGTCGAAATGAAATGCTTTAAAATTTAAAACTTGTCATTCAGGTAAACTGTAAGTGGAATTCTCTCCCAGGTAAGACCATGCATGTCTGGCGGGTACCCAGTTCCCGGATATACGTCACAGCCCTTACATAGTTTGCTAAAGTATTTTCAATTCCAATACTCCCTCATGTATAGTAGGTGGCTTACATTGCCTCTTGCGGATCGCACATATTTGGGCATTAAGTAAACGCCCCCTCCTCTACTGCCTTCACCACCGCCACTTCTCTGTGTTGTTAGTACTAGTCGTGGTTCTGCTACTTCTGAAATCGGCCGAATGTCAGCCTGGTATAAAATGAATGCAGATAAAGTCAGCTTGACATCACACCACACACTCGTGCTTAATGAAATGAATTTAGATTTTAGTAATAATATTCCCTTAAATTTTCTACAGTTAAATGGTTCAAGGTATAATTTCACTTAATTGTAGTCACAACCTGTAATTACTGTATTTTTTTTAACTTATGGTTTCTGGGCTATCTTCTTCAATTAAAGATGGCCTCTTGAGGGTCATATCTAATGTTCAATTTCAGATCATTCAAACATTAAAGGGAATAGCAGCGATAATGCGAGAGAATCGCAAATGTGGAAATGCCTTTTTTTTTAGCTAAATCATGGATAAGTGTATACATTCCATGTATACTGCTTTAAGGTATGAAAGAAACAACCAAATAGTTAAAAAATGAGGAAATTTGATGAAATTTTGTTATACCATCTCCCGCAAATAGGCAATACAGCGATGGCATCTCAAAATCTAACAACAACAGCTGATTGTGTTTCACCAGTACGACTAAATCAAAGATCAATGATTTTTGATCTCAAGTTGGAATTTTGATACGCCACGTATAGAAATTACAGAATCAGGTTAAAAGTACTGCCTTGTCCTTAAATACAAGGATTGCAAGTCAACCACTTGCAGGTTCTGTTCGCACATCTGCCAGTAACAAAAATACAAAATATGAATTTTTGATGATTTTTTCGATGTTTCGCATAAGCAAATCACTCTTGTCCTTATAAAAGGCTGACTCAGAGATTTCTTCCCTCGAGGAGGGCGCCCGCCCTCGATTTTCCGCAAAATGTTTTTTTTTTGCATAATACTTGTCCAAATCCATTAAATTTAAAAAAAAAAAAAAAAAAAATCACAACTTTGTTTAACCCAATTCCTCCAGATTTTTGTTATACACGGTATCTTATGGTGTTGTTATACTATATATAAAAAGTTTTACGAATTATCTGATTCATCTCAAACTTTGGAATTGAGTAATTTAGGTGACCTTTCTTTTGTTCTGGTCGACATTTTTAATTAATATACAACCAAGTGTCATTTTGAATTCTGAGGTCAGCCTTCAATAGATGTTAATTGGCTGATATATTTTTTTTACTTTGAGGGCATTGCCAAAATCCATGCACGCTCCCTCGTTTGACGACGATGACCTCCTTCTTTCTGACATTCTATGAATTCGAAAACCTTAAAGTTGAAAAAAAAAACGGAATCAGCCACGCGGTTTAATGTGGTTGTCTGTTAAGGTTCAGAATTCATAGGTGTGTCAGAAAGGAGTGCCCCACCTTACGGAAATAAACTTAATACCAATGACATCGTCGACCAAGCAAACATCTGGGGAGAGAGATGTTATGGGGAATATTACAATCTAAGTGCTGATGGGTTTGTGCGCTTTGTAAGGCATGTCTTCGATCAAACAACAAGATATGAGCAAAATGATTGTGACTATTTCTTGAAGGCGGCCAATAATAATGTCAACCGTGCTTTGAGCCTGTTACGGGGATCAGCGCTATAAAAAACGGTTATTATTATTTTAGTATTAAACTTGGATGTACTGTGGACAATTACTTTCATCTTTCAGGCAGAAACCAAGTACCTACCTTGTCCAAGATAACGCCAGGAATATGTGGAAGCCCATGAGGTTTGTCTTTGCACTCTCGTTGGAACTGTATAAGAAGTAACGGCAATATCTTTTTTTGCCTTTCGGATTTATTGGACTCCACTGATCTGTATGACGGAAAAGGCATGCGATTTTAATGAGATTTTTTTCAGAATACTGAGTTCATCCTTACATCTAAATAAATCTTTTGGCTTTCAAATGAGAAAGAAACTTATTGACATTGTGTATTTGCCGATTGTATTGAGGTCAGGTCAACTAAATCAGTGGAAGACATGGTAACTATGGGAAGGTTATTGATGTCATAAGAAGGAATTTTAAATCATGTAACCCAGCGATTAATCTAAACTGTAACTATCGACTCGTCCAACCTAAATAGGAATACGGCTCCGCGGCATGTTTCCAAATACCAAAAAGACACACAAACTCGATATGGTTCAACGTGCTGCAAGCTAGAATGTGTTTAAATAATTATACAAGAGATGCAAGAGTTGTGAACAGAATATCTCCTCTCGAAACTTGCAAGCCTTGAAAACCGTCGGAAATTTACCCGTTTATCTATGATGTTCAAGATAACGCACCAATTGGTTGATATTGAGCTATATTGACTGGCATGAATTTCTTTACAAACCCATTCGCCAACTTTCGCGCACCCACATGTTTATCTTTCCGTCGTCATTGGCTAAAAACTATGTATATTCAAATAGCTTTTTTCCCGACTACCCGGCACGTAACAACTTACTCCCATTTACTTGATATTACAATTTCAATGCTTTCAAGAGGGACTCGTTGATTTCGTTAATAATGATGGCAACTCAACTCCAACCCCTGACCTTGTCATCAAACTCTAACGTATGCAGGAACCTGCTTTGTTGTGAGTATAAATGATCCAGATCCCAGAACTAAGTTTTCACATGTGGCTTTTGCAAGTGTTTTCCACGTCCATAACATTCGAACACTTACGTCTCTGTATGGTAATTCAGTTGTATTTACGAGTGCTGGCTTATTGGTGTAATCATCGTCATTGTCGATATCCTCAACTGTCAACTCCACTTTTTTGGGCATGTCGCTTCTCCGACATTTTTGTGTACTTTCAACATCAGGCTGTGGTATTTTGTTTTTGTCAATGTGAATAGAAACAACGTTTAAGCAATTCCTAGTTAACTTGTCTCAAAAAAATACTTCCCAATTTGGAGCTACCAAGCATAATGTCAACAGTCCGATTAAAATTCCATAACACTTCTTTTCCCTAAAATTTCCTAGGTGACAGGAATAAGTCATTTAAATAAAATAATATTGATGAAGTAATGCTTGCATATCAGTACATCAACAATTTAAAGGTGCCTCCACTCAATGTAAAACATATAAATTAAAATTATTTGGTTCTATTTGTAGGGGCCATCACCAACATACTTGTGCGTGAGCGGTAGTTGGGTTTATCATACCATCAGGTAGATCCCTCGATTTCATTGGGATAATGGCCTCAATTTACTGACTAAATATTCCCGTATCACCCCCTCGGAGCGCGTCTCAACGTTCGTATCATGTCAGTTAGAACTGCGCATTCGTACCATGCCAACTCATGACAACAAAAGTCGCGAATTCGGCGTTCATTTTTGACGTAATCACTACTGCGCTATTTGGGGATTTTTAGCAATGTTGACTCGATTTGGAACAGATTTCAGCATAATCGCTCCCACATATACTAAAAGACTTTAAAATAGATCACTAATGTTTGTTATATGATCAGAAAAAGATGATTTTTATGGCAGTTTTATTTTCCAAGATTCTTGTCGCTGCAAATTCGTCATCACCCTTGCCACTCTTTATAAACAATAGGACTACAGTACATTTACCGTAAAGTATTGTTTGTTTTGTGAACATCCTTATAATTTTCTTTAGGCCATATGTTTGTGCTTATTTTGTTCTGCTTGGTGTATGATAAAATCGTTATTATGTGAGTTTTGAGGTGATACAGATTATATCGAGTCTCGGATTCTTATCTGGGCTCGGGCTGGCGCCCACTCGCCCGATACAGACTCCTCGACTAGATATAATCCGTATCACCCCAAACTCCCTAATAACTAATAGTATTACAATCCCCAAGGACTGTAAAAAAAAAAAAAAAAAAACAAATATTTTTGGTAAACCATA
>JAMKCH010043434.1:0-26592 GCA_023653785.1 Ophioderma brevispina
CCATAGATTTTAAACCAATTTTTTAAATATTTTTACATTTGACCCCTGCACAAATCAAACCCTTATTTTCCTACCCTCATCAGTGGATGCGCCAGACTTCTTTTTCCTTGGGACGCAATTGGGGGGGGGGGATAGTGAATTTTTTGAGGGGGGGGTGATTTTTTTTGGGACCCCAAATTTTCAGATTTGTGAACCAACTTTGGCACATAATCGCTAATTTTTGTCCAAATTTGGTGATCTTTTGGCACTACTTGCCGATTTTGTGCCAAAATCCATCATTTTCCTTCTGGTCGGGTCCAACGGCCTCTCATAAAGTTTCCCCCCATAGGATTTAAGGGGATTTTGGATTAAGTTGTTCTATAATTCTTAAACACGTAAAATGGAATGCAATTCATTGGTTTATGTCCGGGTTCAAATTTGATTAATGGAACCCAGGTAGTAAGCGATGCGTATTGAAGTTAATTTTTTTAGGTTTGAAGCGGCCGCTTCAATACCGGCGTTGTGCTACTTTCGCTCCGCGCCTGCCAACGTTGCGTGTCGTTGCGTATAATCGTTGCCTTCAACGGGTTGTTCGATTGTGTCATGGGTGGGTGACAGTCTTTATCTTGTTTTATTTAAATTTCAAATGTTGTGCATTTTGTGATTCCCAGCTGCCAGTTAAATTTTAACTTGGGTGATAGAAGATCATAAAGCTAACGCCATTTTTCTTTATTTTCAGATATATGTATTTTCAACATCGGTGTCATGAAAAATCTGATAAAAATGGGGGTCACCACTTAGTTTTTTTGAGGTATGACTTTTCTCAAAAATCACATTTTTCGGAAAAACTTATACGACCTCCTATGGGAAATGAGAACAGGCGCCATTTTCCTGTCCTCATAAAAAAATAACTTCCTGACGGCCAGATTTTTTATTTGTTTTTAATTTATGTTAAAGTCATATGCCAGATCTGTAAGGCGCCTCAATAAAGCAGGGGGTCACCGACGTAGTTTGCTAAAATCTGCTAAAATGAACGCAAAAAATACCCCTTTTTCAGTTTAGTGCGTCTTGGTTGACTGTTGTGGGCCGCAGCAACTCTCTCTCTCGTACCTACGCACCGAAACTAGCGAAAGGTATACACCCATCATAACACCCAAAACAGTGATTATGATAGCATTTACGGTATCGCAATCTAAACAAGTGATTTCTATCTACATGTATAATGGCAAAACGTTGAATATAACAAAATTACATTCCAAAAAAAGTTTAGAAAAGTTGGAAAATATGTCAACTTCATGCACGAAACTCAGCAATGTTGAACTATAAAAAAGCAATCAAAAACAATGTTGGCGTATCTGCATGCAGGCTAAAACATCGACATAAGCAATACAGTACAGACTTTGTGATCCTTCCGATTTGAGCTTTGCTGACGCATGAGGTTTGTTAAGTAGTTTTATTTTGGGCCTCACTCGATATTCCGAAGGTTCAATGTTCCCGAAGTTTCCGTTTTCCGAACTCATGCGTTTTTTAGCATTCCGCTTTTTTTTAACCTTTAAAAGGTTCGCTATTCCGAATATGGTTCGCTATTCCCTTATATAAAACATGGTTTCACTATTTCCGATAATTGGAACGAATCTCTATTCTAATTTGTAATGACCTGCTTTTCCGAATATGTAAGAAGGTCTAAAGAAAATTTAAGGATCGTCAATCCGGCTAAAGGTTCGCTATTTTTGAAACTGGCTGATACCGTGTTCCTTATTCCGAATTTCAAAAGGGGTTTCGCTATTCACCTTTTTTAATGAACAATTGATTATGAAAGCAGACAATTAATGATAGGATCAAGTTTTAGTTTCAGGGTTAGGGTTAGTTTTAGGGTTCTAGGATAAGTTTGCCAATAATTTGATTGTGTCCTCACTTAGCTGAATTGAATATATTTTTTTAAATCTCACTTGGGTTTCTAAAATGTGGGAAACAAATGATTCAGCAAGATTCGATATTCCAAATCCCGCAAGTCTTGTACGAAGATACTTTTTAAGGTGATTGGGTCCACGTTAGCTGCGCGCACCAGTCCCCAAGCGACATTCTGCGCATAGGTGGTGTGGGGTGATGACGTTCCTAGCTGTCCGCGCATGTAAAAACCACCCTTGCGTAACACTGAATGTCGATCTCCGAATATAGCAAGCACGCTTTGGCCCTTGTTTCCAATGAAGTACATGAGTAGGCCCTATGCTGTTCACAGAATTGAATGCAGCAGTAATTAAACAACTGAAGTCAAGATTATTGCTACAACTTTACCGGCACGGGCCATCGAGTAACTAAATATCCCTTCTTTTTTTTTCCGAAAATACGCAGCTTTCTCTCCTGATGTTTTCAATCACATTTTTTCAATGTCGTATCGGAAAAAGTGAGTTTTTCTTTATATTTCTATGTCAGGACTCACAATTTAAAGGTCCAAGGACTCATAATGTCTAATGAATACATCTCAAATGACCATAGTATTTTGTTTTCCAACAACTTTCATTCACCTATTAGGTCTTATAGGAGAGTGTTAATGCATAAACATGATGATTAATATGAACCTTATATAGGTTTCGTTGAAGAAAATAGCACTTATATTTTTAAAAACCGAATTTCGGCAGTAAAGTTAAGGACGATCCTTATATTTTGCCTAGGAATATTCGAGAAAAAAAAAATCACATTTTATGTACACTTCATTTAGATGTAAGACATTTTTTTCAGTATTCAAACAGCACTTATGGCTTTTTATGGAAAACCGAATTTACTAAAAAGAAGTATAATTCAGTTAACTTACGACGGCAGGAAATTACCGTAAATAAAGGAATGTTGATTATCTTTTCGTGAAAATTTTACTCATTTACTTGAACGTCATAGTCCATTTTAAAAACATTGAAGACGTGATGCAAATCTTAACGTCACCTTTCACTGATCTATCCTAAGCTTTACATTTTACATTTTTAAGCTGTGACTTCCTCAAGCAAAACCACAGAATTTTTGTAGCCAAGCGCCATTGCAACATAGTGGCCGACAACTTGCATAAAAAGACGAGGTAGCGAATCTCCTTAGGCTATGTTTTTTTTAAATTCCCAATGACACTTTTATTAAATATCGTTTAACTCGTAAAACAACAAACACACCAGCATTAGGAAATTGCTAAGAAGTATAGGTAGGCTTATATTCGTCCTGCTATACTGGTTTCGAGTTGCTACACGCTTTAAAATGCATTCCAAAAATCCCGAAATCTGGGACATGCCTTGCTTCCCTTGTCACCTTCCATAAAAACCTTTTTCTTCCTTTTCTTATCATAGTCTAGGGGTATTGATTCTAACTACATCACATAACATATCAAAATTAACCAAAGAGGGGGAAAAAACACATGCTCAAAGTTTATCAGTGCGCACATGTTGCGTGCCTGTTTTTGTTCGCGGGTCAGCTTAAGCGTTTGCCATGCGTCAGACTGGTGGCGTTTTACGCACCTCACATATCGCGTTGGTATTTTAGATACTAAAAAATGCCGTATTTTCGAAAATAACCGAAAAAGTAATTCGATGACCCCTACTTTTTTCTTCAGTACTCGGACAGATCTTTTATGGCGAACTTTTATTAAAAATTTGGGACAAAGTTACGAACCGAGTTTTTAATATTCAAAATTGTTCCATGAATAAAAGAATTTTACATAGACGTGGTACAAATTTTTGGAAAAAATAGGTGTTTGTGATAGAATTTCTCTCAAAAACGAATTCGGTGACCCCATATTTCTTATTTCGGATATTTGATTTACCATTCGATGAAAGTTCATTTATAGAAATTTAAACAACATCTATCGAACGGATCTATCGTGACCCAATCACCTTAATGCTGAATGAGTGTCTGAACCTCAAAACTCGAACCCTCAATTAAACACTTACACTTTCCTCGATTTATCTGGTTCTCCGAAATTTGGGGTGTTTTATGTGGCGGTAAATGAAGATGGCTGTCGGTATAGTTTTATTAAAGCGAATTTTGTGAAATTACCCGAAAAGCACGAGTGAACAAAAACCCACGAAATAATCCAAAAACTAAAACAAGAATGCAAAACTCCACAAACGAATGCAAAGCTTACGATAATCACGCGCTCGCGTTAGATGCATCTCAAGAAAACAGTCGACGCGGATGTAGCGAGTGCGTAAGTATTCACGATAAACGATGCGCAGCTGCCAATAGGTGTGCGTACTGAAAGACCGCTATCACCCTTAATGATTAAAGCTGTTACGAATGAGAATAAAGGTATGTATTTGGGGAACCGGTGTGAAAGCAGATATAGGCCGGTAGGAGCCATAGTCCGGGGCTCCATAGACGATAACGGATAAAGCGTGAACTAATTGTTGTGACATCGATTGCCCTTTTGCTCACCATTGTTCCCGAGACTATGAGTACGCCGGAAAATGTTATTCTAAAACGGTACTCTTTACGGACGAATTGAACCGGCGACACCATTATGTTTGCGTGGAAGTAACTCGCCGGATGCTGGTTCAAACGTCAAAAATCAAAAATTTGCAAGGTTAAAATGCCAAGGAACCAACTACAAAGAGGGATCCACTGTTGAGCAATGCCGATGACACAACCTTGCATAAGCTATTATATCCTCCAGAAAACCCCTAACATACTAGCAAAAAAATCGCCTACACAAATATTCAGGGAATATCGGATTCAGGCAATTTTCAGGTGAACCAAGGGTGTTGTATTCAGGGAAGGTAAATTATTGAATGGGGACTATTATTTGGCCTCCAAATCGTCCAGGCAAGCGAAGACCACGATACACAAAATGCCGGAAGTTAGGGAGTATCGCAGTGGCCACAATTCCACTGATCTCTATACAATGATTGGAAACGTGGGCTTCATAATTGAGGCACTGACGTTCATATTGGTACTCCAAATAAC
Organism: Ophioderma brevispina; assembly: GCA_023653785.1. Classification (NCBI taxonomy): domain Eukaryota; kingdom Metazoa; phylum Echinodermata; class Ophiuroidea; order Amphilepidida; family Ophiodermatidae; genus Ophioderma; species Ophioderma brevispina. The sequence continues at coordinate 4,918 of JAMKCH010043434.1, forward strand.
AGGGAGCACGCACACCATTTTTTAAATTCCCAATGCATTTTGGTTACTATACCAGATAGATAGCCTATGGCACACTTCTGTAAACTTCACACAGCCCCCTGGTGGGCCCCCAGGGGGGTCACCTCTGAACAGTATGCCATATACAATATGGGGTCAAATGAAAGGAAATCACACCAGGAATAAGAATCTCACCTTTATTTTGTGTCAGACCTACATCGTTGCTGAGTATCATGCATTAAAGTTATTACGATATACACATTTATCAAACTGCTGTGCTTCACAGACTATCATCTCAATTGTTATTTGTCATTGTTTCCCCCAATAATCTAACATCATTTTCATTTTCCCGACACAGAATGACAATCTTACGTGAAACCATGCAGCCCAACCTCCATCCTTTGTGCCATTGTAAGGTCATTTTGTCACGTTTATGACTTCAGTTGTATGTTTATCAGTATCTGAGCTATTTTTTACTATTTTATACCAATTTTGTATATTTACAAATAAAAAAAAAAGTTCGGAATTTTCTGGATTTTTCCCTGATCAAATTAAAATTCCCTGATTTCAAATTTTTATCGCAAACCAGTGGCAACGCTTTCAGAAGTTCATATAGATCGTGGTAATTTCGAACCAGTCTATATATAATTTCAGAGTCCGTCACAGCAGTCACAGATCACGTTCCAACGTAGGTGACATTTTTGTTTCAATTGATTTCCTAATATCAAGTAGAACTACACGGATCTCGGCTTTCAGTTCGCGCGGGAATAACAATGTTAAGGTTCTAAGGATCCGCACGGACCTTATCAGACGTGATCTGATAATTAAGTTTTGTCACCACCTAAGGGCCCTGGTGTAGTTAGATAGGGGCTAGGGCCCAGCCTTGGGCAAAGTTTAACTACTGCCAACTATGTCTGTGTGTCAGTAGTGTACACCAACCCTCTTTTTTGGGGGGGGGGGGCAAATTGATTTTTTTAGGAGTGAGATTGGAGGGGAGCAAAGTGATTTTTTAAATCGGGGGGGGGGGCAAACATTTTTGAGATTTTTAACCAATTTTGGTCCAAACTCGCTGATTTTGCAACAATTTGGGATTTTTAGCCTGAAATCTCTGATTTTTACACAAAATTCATTTGTCTTCTGGCTGGAAGATGGGACAAGAAAAAAGTGTCTGAGGAAATTTCCCCCGACCCCCCCCCCCTACCACTGCTGGGTCCCCTTTAATAACTGCCATGCCATTTTTTGCTAGACCCCTGTCCTAATTAAAAAAAAATAATATTAATAAAATTCCCTACTACCATATTCCCTTTTCACTGTCTTCCCAATGCATCAGACATCCTTCCCATAGCTCCAAGTAACCCAGATTTCACCCTTTCCTCTATAACACGGGTGAATTTCCACTAACCCAGTTTCCCCCTTCCAACTACCCCAAGCCGCATTTCAACAAGCCTTCACAGACCCGATGCCCAATATCCAAAGTTTCCCGTTCCATCTACATATGGCCATCCCAACTATCCATGCATGGGTCTCTTTCCAGATTACCTCTTGGTCCTTTCTCAACTACCCCAGATTTCCTTTGGCCCATTAACCCCGGGTCCCCTCCACAGGGCTCCCTTTCCAAATTTCGCCAGGTTTCCCTAAAATCACCCACAAGTGTTTTGCCACTCATTCACTTCCACACACTTTATTACCGAAATTTCTGTTACTCAATTCAAGGTTTTTTTCTCTTTTCACAAAATCAAAAATGAAAAGAAAAAACAAAAAAACCAAGAACAAATAAACAAAACGGGTGTTGGTTTTTTCTTTTGGTTCTTTAATATTAAAAATATGGAATATATTTTATGTTTGATCCTTTTTACCATTTTTATTTGTCATTTTTTTTCTAGTTTTATTTATTTCGTATTTTAAGTCTTATTTCCTTTGTTTTTTATATATGAATTTTTGTATTAATTTAATTTTTTTACATATGTCATAATTGTTTTGTTTTGTTTTTATTTTAGTTATTCCATATTTTTTTTCCCTTCGAGTATTATTATCGGTTTTCCCCCCCAGTTATTTTCGCACTTGTGTCATTTATTTTAATAACAGACATGGATTTTCGTCCTAAAAATGTGAATCGACGAGAAACGCAACCAATTTAAACTTTCAGTAACTGATGTTCATTTTTGTGTCATTTTATTTCAGCTGTGTGTCGTTGATATTCTCAAATCGTTGACAAATTTCGTCCGAGCGTGGCGATGAACCTACTGAATAGAAAAAGCAATTTAGTTTTTATAATGTGATTTTAAGAAATCTTGTCTTTTCATATCGTCGGGTAATCATTAAATGAAATAAAGTGTTTATTTACCATGATTGTTTCCACCTTAATAGGCCATATGTGTATTATAGTGCATGTAAAAGCAGCCTTTAGCACTTTTGAAGATATACATTGGAGATAAACATTCAGAACCAATCCCCAAAAGAACCATATTTAATGTTATAAAATTATCTACACACACGTGGACTAAATTGAAATACGATAATGAATAACCATGGAAAAATAGACGAATTTGCTTCTTTAATACGCCGTTCTTGATATGACGGACAATCGACGAGCATTGGACAAAATCAAGTGACACAAAGTGAAATACAATGACACAAAATGAATATCATTTACCGAAAAAATTAAATTATTTGTTTTTCTCAGCGATTCACATTTTTAGGACGAATTCCAATTGTATGTTTTTTAAATCAATTAAACAAGTGCGAACATTAACTGGGAAACCTATAAATTGTCAAAAATCACAAGCACAAATCCACAAACAATCACTTACAATTAAAAAAAAATACAGCGAAAAATACATACCAAATCACAACATCAGGTAGTACATATAAACTAGTTCAGCAGATGAACCGCACCAATTTTTGGAAAAAGAGGATTTAAAGGAGGAATTAAAAATCGACCCTCCATTTTCTAAAGTAGGCTTGAAGTTTCCGCCTTTTCAATCAGCAACAGAATATTCGTCTTCCCTATGCACCTTAATAAAAGCTTTACAAGTTGCAAAACATGGGCTTCTTACATTGAAACTTGCACGGTCCCATAGGCACTGTGTTGTAATTCGGTCCGTTACGGGACAGAAAATACAAACTGCGATTTCTTACAGATACGACGACTTTGCAGTCGTAAGATTGGACACATGGATACTAAGTAATGGTTCAGATGATATGCAAATCTCAACTTTTTAAAGGTAAGTCCGGGGGGGGCGAGGTTGGTTGTCGATCGGGAAAATGCCATTTAAGAATCTGAAATAAAAAAAAATGGGGGTCACCGATTTGTTTTGAGCTAGAGCCAAAAAAAAAGGTGGTTGTCACTTTTTAAACAACGCAAGTCTATAGGAAAAGTCAAAATTTGACGTTTGGGTCGCCACAAATAAAAAAACTTCTCTAAACTTATTGTAACTTTTAATGTTGAGGTCCCAATGTCGTTCTTCAAACTTTGAAATAAAAATGAGGGTCACCGAATTTACTTCTTCCATTACAAGCCGAAAACCACTGAAATGGCGACTTTTTTCAAATTTGGGCGTCTTGTTGTTGGGCGGCAAGAAAAACCGCGCCCATCGGCATGCAGCAAAAGCCGAACGCAGCGTAGAGATGCGCGATTTAAATAAACGCAAAAAAACGCAGTTATCCGCGGGATCTGCGAATGATACCTTCGCACCTCAAAAACTAAAATGCTTCCATTAGTCCATGAATGGGCTTAAACCAGTGCTCTAAACAGAATGCTGAAGGTTGTTTAAAGCAGCTTGCGCATAACAAATCACACGTCAAACTCTTTAAAAGAATAGTATTCATATGTTATTTTTTAAACATTTATTTGTTTTGTCATATTGTTCATTTTCAATGCTTATATTTATTGTTCATTCATTTCACTTTCATTTTTATTACACAATACTAGCCTACTTTTATTTTAATAAAAGAAATGATTAAAATACATGCTTGCCAAATTTTTTGCTTGTTATTTCATTTTTTCTTTTAATATACTAGTATGTTTTATTTTGGTTATATTTTTAATTAGTTATGTTTTTATTTACTAGAAAATTTTTATGATTTTGTGATGTTCATTTGTATATTTTTATATATTACTTTTGATGTAGTATTTATTGGTATTTTGTATTAATTAGTATGGCATATTTTTATTTTTTAAAAATAAAACAATATCTATGAGATACAGATTTGTTTTTATTTTGACAAATTATATTCATATTTAGTTTTCTTTAGTTATTTTTGTCCAATGCAACTCTTTTGCGTGAAAAACCCACACATCATCAAAGAGACAATCAGATGAAGTCCTGGATTCATCGGGTAAGAAGAAGCCCTGGATTTCCGATGCAACTCTTTCACCTGACAGATGAAGAAGACAGCACAGAAGAGGCCATTCAAGATCCTAACAGGTCGCAAGATTACAACCCTTGACCAGATTGATTAAAAAAGGCCTTGCAGCTGACAAAGAAACCATGGTACAATGACAAAGGTAACATCTTGGAGAAGACATGCCACAGAACAAGACAAAGAGTCTTCAACACCATCAATACCATAACTAAGGCGTAGATATAAGACCTACATCCCAACGCTTCCGCAGCAGTAATGTTAGATTCTTCCCATCCAGCTGAAATGAAAAATATGTTTAATATGGTAAGGCCCTCTCATCATCATGCTACCATTGACCCATCCTGTCTTTATCCATCAAATACAGAGACTAGATGTTCTACTCTGGATAGTGAACCATCCAATTCTCCGTTCTGAATTGAAGCAGCTGTCAAAAGCTGAAGTCATGAAAACCCCTGGTTCTGATGAGATCCCAGGAGAACATGCCAAGCATGGTGGTGAGTGCATCAATTGACCAATTGCACAATATCTGCAATGATATATGGATAAATGAACGCAATTCCAGAAGAAATGGACAAACTATCATTATTACCATGCCCAAAAGGAGACATCACCAAGTGTAAGAACTACAGGACCATCAAGCCTGATTAACCAGTCCAGCAAAATGCTTCTGGAATATAAGGAGCCGGATGAACCTATGGGAATCCATTCTAGCAGAAGAAACAAGCATGGGTTCAGACCTGGCCGCTCCACATTTGAACAAGTCTTCGCCCTGAAGCTCCAATCCACATCCCCTAGAGAAGAAAGATGGTAAGGTTTTTGCTGGCTTCATGATTACAGAAGGCATTCGATCGAGTATGGCACTATGGCCTCTTTACAGTGATGCTTCATTATGGGGTGCCTCAAAAACTGATCACATCATCAGAGATCTCTATACCAAGCTAAAAGCTGCATCAGACTTAAACAACAATCTTACAGATGGTTTGAACAACTATTGGCGTGGCGCCAGGGATGTCTTCTATCACCAACCTCTCAACCATTTCTGGAATACATCTACAAACCTTTTGATAACTGTAAAAACTTGGGCATGTAAACGATGCTAGGCTACAAATAAAAGACCTCCGTTTTGCTTAACAATATAGCTCTCTCGCTGACTCAAGACGATCGGAAAACCATTGATTGCGCAGTACATCAGGCGACAATACTATGGGATGGACGCGATCTAAACCTAAAACAAAAGCTATCGTATTCTCCCGTGATGAACAGCTCCCAGTAAAGATCCACTTGATTGTTCCCCACTTGAGTCAGGTTAAAGATTCAAGTAATTTGAGGGTAACGCTACACCATCAATGACTCCACCCAGCGAAATCAAAAGCATTATTAGTGGGCATCAACAGCACTAGGAAATTACAGAAGTCCTGGAGTGATAAGACATCTCACTCTCCACTAAATTACGACTTGTTAATTCCCTAGTCAACCCAGTGCTTCGGTATGGCTCTGAACCTGACCATCAAAAACAAAAGAATGACATGAGAATTGAAGGCATTTGAGATGCGATGCAACAGAAAAATCCTTAATATCGCCTGGAAGGATATAAGATCCGATTAGAAGTATCGTCAAGAATCTCCTCCTGCCACTTTTCATTCAATTCACCAAAAGGATCCTAGCTGCTCATCACTGCCTCGCAGCTGACATGGTTTGGTCACTTGTGGCAGAATGAACAACATCCGCCTACGCCCCAACGCATTTTTATGGAAACTGGTCGCAGGCACAAAAACAACAGGAAGACCAAGGAAGAGATGGGGAGATTGTTGGGCCACCAACCTTCCACAAGGCATATTTGGAAGCGCAAGATAGGATAGATGGTCTAACATGAAATTTGTTCAGGATCCAACGTCCTATGGGGACATGGTCAATAGATAGAGAGATAGAGAGTTATTTTGTCATCTTTTTGTTTTAATTTTGTTTTCTTTCTTAATTTTTTCATTTGTTATTATTTTTTAATTTTTACCTAAATTGGTTTTTAGTTATGAATTTTGGTATTAATTTTTAATCTGGCAGTGCAGGATTTATACTATGACTGAGAATCCTTAGACATGGACGTTGTTTACTGAGAATCCTTAGATAGTGGTCCCATTTGCCCCCAAAACTTCCACAACATGCCTCTTAAAAGCCGGTTAAAAAAGCGGCCCTGGCACATTTGCACAAAATAGAAATTTCTTAAATTGGCTCTGCAAATGATAGATCTAGGCCATTGGAAAACAAGAAATATTTTAAAACCCATAAAAATAACATACCCCAAAACAGATAGGGACATTGATTATGAGATAAAGATATCCAGGTAATTTGTAGGCCAACTTTTAGTTTTCCATAACTTTAATCAACAAATGTGTATTTTACATGAATATTTGTTGACTCGTACTCACTTATATTAAACCACAAAGGTAATAGACCGGTCAAACAGTTACATAGCGTGGGAACATTCATACGGCGTGCTTGTATTGTGTTAAACGCCATGTCGTAGTCCTGCTGAATTTCGCGTCGCCGTCGACGTTAAATTACAAAATCGTTCCTTTTACCCCATAAGAAGCTGATTTGGGGTCTTAATCATTTCGAGTGAGGGCCTTTTTGTCTATAAAAGCTTTACACCATGCAAAAATATCAATTTGAAAAATCTTGAGGGCGCACTATTTTTTAATGTGCCTGTCTCTTTTAAAAAAAAGCGGAGATATTTTGAAGTAAAATCCCGTAAAAATTGTTACACTTTTCTTAGTGGAGGGCCTATGGTCTCCATAGAGTGATTTTATGAAGTTCATGTTAATTGTTGGCAACCATTATAAATCTGACTATTCAGAAAAACATGTTGCCATTTTTTTCCCGTTGACCCTTTAGTGCCCCCTTACAACCAGGTCAAAGTCAAATGGTCATACATCGTCCAAAGTTAGCAACCTTGGGATCAAAATGTGGCAAATTTCACAAGGAATATGAATATGATATTATTTTGTTACTTGAGCTTTGTTTCCTTGTTATATGCAATAAGCTACTTAGAGACAATAATATTCATAAATTTGGCCTTATTCAGACCCCAGTCGGGTGAGTCCTGTCCAAAGCCAGAGGGCCTCATGTTTTTTTGCACACTGTATAGTGTGATCCCTACACAACCCCATTATACCTTGCTATGATTATTCCCATTGCTAAGGAACCATTTGTTTCCCATGAAAATGTACAAAGAATATGGTGATTTGTCTATAGCCCCTCGTCTTACCAAGCGTTTTTTGTAACACGTGTTTTAGGGGGGGGGGGGGTTGGGTTACCACCCCCGAGATTCGTTATAAAGCACCCCGATGCTTATGATTTTGATACCAGTGGATGTGGTCCTTCCTCTATCCATGATACCAAATAAGTACCCACCGACCTAGCATACCGACCATACTAGTATTGCTTCACAAGACGTCATCAAGTCACTGTGCCGAAAAGTTGGCATTTTCCATAGAAACTAGGCGAAATCCAATTTTGCGCTAAAAATGGTAGAATGTCGGATTTTCAGCGGGTTTTCAGCTCTAAATGATTGCAATTGAATATTTTACTAAATAGAGTTTTAAGGCCATACTGTGCATAATCTGTTTTGCAAAAATGGTTACATACAATATCTGTAGGTGGCAACCCCCACCCACCCTTCGACGTGAAGGCATACCCTACCCCCCGGTGAAGGTACTACCTTCACATTTTTTTTCGCTAAAATGACAGAAAGAGAAGAGAAAACGATTCCATCGCTTTTTTTTACGAAGCTTTTTTGGCATTTTTAGCGCACCGAGCAACGTTCACTAGGGGTGGTTCGCCCCCCTCCCCCCTTGGTAGACTAGAGGTAAAACCAAATCTATGGAATAATTGTTTGTTAGAACCGGGAAACACCACGACGATTTCCTCCGCCCTACAGAGACACAATTTAGTGTTCAAGTTATCTTTTAGTCTCATCACATGTGGGATTTTTTTATCATTCTTTCTTTCATCCATGCACCGGGGTGGTCACTGTTCATTGATAAGGGGAATATCCCTGTGCGAAAACCAATAACACATAAAAAGGGTATATGTTCAAGATTGTGCACTATACATACGTAAAGAGGCGGAAAACCACTAAAGCTGAAAAACGGGTGTACTTTTCACACTTGAAATAACCGGACTTCTTGTTTTTTTTTGTCAATTATTGTAACGAATTTTGGAATCTTTCGAGTGTTGTATCGTATTCGGAACTCATTTTGTGTAAATGAGCTATTAAGTATAGCCACAAGAGACAACAAATTTCTATTTGCTTAGGGTCAAATATTGTCATACTTAGTAATTAAGGGTAGGATCTAATACTTAACCATACTTGCTTAAGGGTGAATTTTAGACCAATCAAATTACTGTACTTGTTTAAGGTACTTTTTTAAACTCCTTGTTTAGGGGGTGCGGAACTTTTTTTTCGGCAAAAATTTTCGCGTTCCCCCCTGGCTTCCGTTCACAATTTCACACGTGTCCCCGCCCCCCCCCTTGATCATGCTTATTTTTCTCCATTTAAAAGTTCATGTTCCCCCTCTCGCGTTGATGAAAAGTTTCATCACGTTCCCCCCTGGCCCCCCCCCTCCTCTCTTAACAAAATGTTTCGGGTTCCACCTCAAAATCTGCAATTCCCCACCCTGGCGTAATTAATGACCCCTCCCTAACTTGATCTCGCTTTAGCCTATGAACATTCAGGGTCTATTTTGAAAACGGAATACGCATCATCCCAAATGAGAAGCACAATTTTTCTTGCCACTTTTTTACACACTGTGTAACATACTTTGGTTTACCAACAAATGTTCATTAATAGCAGCTGTGATGTATTGGGCTGGGTATATTAGGATTCTCAACACAATGACCATACGGGGACTTGCCACAGACATCGTCTCATTTTAGCCTTCTGGTATAATCATGACCCCTTTTTTTCATTCCAATTTTGGTAATAATGACAATGGGTCGTTTTTTTCAATATTTCTCATCAGAACCCATTTTTCTACAAAAATTGTTGGAAAAAAATTAGCAAATTTTCCATTCTTGAAGTAAAAATGTCCACTTTGGTGTAAAACGGTCGCAAATAAATTTGCATTACATTTGGCCCAACATTCATCCTGTAACAAAGCTATGGTCCCCTAGTTGGGCAAAAAATGGTGTAGCCATGTTGTACTCTTTACTTCCTTGTCCGGTGGCAACGTCCCTTACCCAAACAAACCTGAGAACCCCCCCGGTAAGGTGACTAACTTATCTTCTGCTTTAGACAGACTATCCAGGTCCTTGGATGGGATCGAATAATGAAACATCATACATGTGACAGACTAAGATATAGTAATATATTAACTTTTGTCTCTGAAGTGTGAATCGTGGTTATTCACTGCAATAACAACGATTCGTTCCATGAATTTGTATAACTACCGATATTTTCCTCTTGCACAATTTTACAAAACAACTTTTCTTTACTTACTTACCTATGGTATTAGGCCTAAAGCAGACAAAATGGGGATTGTGAGGGTTCATTCTACATTAAAGCAGTAGAGTGTTTTACAATACGACTACTTGTGCAAGAACCTACTTAAGGCCTAACTCTTGCTTTTGGACAGGACTGGGCCTGCATAAAGGCATTTTATGCAATATTATTGATCTCTAATTAGGTTATTTGGATATTACAAGAAAACGAAAGGTCAATAACATAAATTCATATCAAATATTCCTTGTGCCTTTTTCCACAATTTGGTACCAAGGGTCGATATACTTTGGACGATGTATGACCTTTTGACCGTTGACCTTGTGTCAAGGTCACTAAAGGTCAAAGAAAAAAATGGCAACATTGATTTTCTGAATTATGTCAGACCCATGTATACGTTGATAGTGTGTTGCCAACAATTAACGTACGCATCACCAAATTTACATAGGCCCCTCCCCTAATCGCTCTACCCAAATTACCCTTGGCTGAGAAATGCCATAGGCCTAGGCCATGGTGAAGGTTTAGTTTCAAGTCCTCAAGGCATCGCACATCCCCGCCCACCCCAATCTGATTACCCCCCCCCCCCCAAGCTTTACAGTCCCACTTCATATAAGAAACGATGATATTTTAACGCCTCGTCTACCTGATGAGGCCAATTTTGTAAGACAAATCCCGAAGGGGGGGGGGTGGTTACCACTCCCCCTGTGATTTTTCGTTACTGAACACCCGAGTCCTGGTAAATTGGTACCAAGGTAGCTTGAGTTTCTTCTTTCTCTTTCCATTGGTACCAAAATGAATACAAACATCCCCATTATGACGTCACCGATGACGTCATCTGGTGAGGAAAGTTACGAAAATACTGGCTATAGGGTGAAAATTGATATTTTCGCAATTTGTGCGACTCAAACAAAACAACCTATTATAGCTCTAAAATAAAATGATTCATTATCTAAACTAGTCATTGCCCATCAAGTAGAGTCAAAAACCCGCATGAAAATCTGATTTTCTAAAAGCTTTTTTTTGTTGGCGAAAATTGAATTTTTCACTGTGTTGGTCTATGAATTGGCAGTTTTTTGCTGACATGCCGAACTTTAATACGTCATTGTGACGTAATGCAGGCTGTTGGTACTCATTTTGGTATCACTGGAAAGAGGAGTACATAGTATATTGTACCAAAATCAGTTCCTGTGATGTTCCTTGTTGTGTTAGGCATGTTGGTATTTCTCTTCCGAGGGGGGGGGGGTGGTTACCACCCCCCCCCCCCTATCGATCACTTTGGGATCACCCTGTATCTTACTATACCCCGGTTGGATGTTTGTTTTTTTTTTCGATTAAAAGGAGCGGAACAATGTCAATTGACAATTACAACACAAATGTGCAAATGGCAAATTTGGGTTTAAAAAAGGGGTTTTTTGCAAGCCGGGAAATCCTGAAGGGTGGGGGTTGGTACCCCCCCCCCCCCTTCGGTAGACGAGGGTTAAGGGGATATATATTCCACTTTAATCAGACGGTATTCAAATGTATCCCCATCAAGTTAGCAATGTCATTCAAGCTGTCAATTCTGTAGTCTCTCTTGCAAGTACACCAACCTTAATGTCTTCACAATACCACACTAGTTACACAGCACATTCGTACTGCATTTTTAATTACACAAATAATAAGCGAGCGCGAAACGAAGCTCTTATAGACTAAACGCGTATACACGTAATTGAACGCTATTGAAAAATCTATCTTCTGACAGGCTTAAAAATACCGACCCCGCATTTTACCCCCTTTTCGGTTCTTACCATTAACTCCTACGGCGATAAAATCGGACGGAAACTCGACCAAAATATTGTAATATTTACTTTGGATAGCCCGATTTCAACAAGTATTTATTTTAATCTCATTCTGTTTGGTATTTGGTTTTCCGCAATTTATTTTTAAATTCTATACTTGTTTTACTAACATTAAACCTATGATAATGTTGTGCTGTTTTTTACAGTATTCCCATTGAATAATTAAACAATAGAATAAATAATATGTTTTAAATACAATTTCACCAAAGATTCTTCATGGGAGGGCGGGGGCCAAGAAATTCTAATGTTAGGACTTTGCCATTGGTTTATTTCGCGTAAAAGCGAGATCTTCTTTGAGAAATTCTGATTTTTTTTAAATATGTTGTCAGGCTTGTTGGATTCGCACACAAACATTTTTTTTTACCAAAGCTTTCATAAACTATTTGGCTAGGAAACCAGGGTGGCCCGACACGATCTGCTGGATTTGGGCATTTGGGGGGATTTCCCAACGTAATTAATGGAATTCTTGCATGCATTTTGGCAATATGACATTAAGAAGTGTAAACTAAGCGCTCGCTTCTAGTTTCTACCTGCATCATATTAACCTCGACAATCTTGAACAACAACAGTTCCTGGGATATGCAATTCATGTTGTAAGACGAATAGTCATGGCATATCATGTGCAACTTGCTAAGACTGCAGCAATGGCATGACAACAGTAATCGCAATCTATGCACCGCTCGTATGCCACCCTTATTCCAGTTTCCCCAAGATCAAGAGAGGAGCGTTCAATTGGCTAAAATAGTCATTTAAAAATGGGTAGTTCACACCCTGTGCCAAGAAAAAAATCCAATTTTGTAATGGCAAATGAAGTTTATAAATTTCCTTTCATTTTATACCAATCCACCCTTCGAAGGACTTAAAACAAAAACGCATTAAAAAATTAATAACAAAGTTATGGTTCCTGTACTTTACTGTAAAGTGGGGACAATACATTCCCCCCCCCATTACAAGGGGTTTGTGATTTTCGTTTACTGAACACCCGATTCCTGTAAAATTTGGTACCAAAGGATTGCTTAGAGTTTCTTCTGCCATTGTACCAAAATAAGTACTAACATCCCCTTATGACGTCACCATGAAGTAATATGTTGAGGCCGTACGAAATAATGAATATGGGTGGAAAATGGATATTTCGCAATTTTTTGCGACTCAAACACCCTATTATAGCTCTAAAAATGAGGTCATTATATAAAACTAGTCATTCCCATCAAGTAGATTCAAAAACCGCATGAAAATCTGATTTTTCTGAGCTTTTTGGCGAAAAATTGAATTTTTCAATGGTGTGTTATGAAATGGAGTTGTGCACAGTGCGAACTTATGACGTCATTGTGATTTAATGCTAGGCATGTTGGTACTCTTTGGGATCAATGGAAAAGAGGAGGACCATAGTTATTATTGGTACAAAATCAAGTGTCTGTGCTGTCCGTGTTGTGTTAGGCATTTGGTACTTTATTTCCGGAGGGGGGGGTGGGGGTGGTTACCACCCCCACCCCCCCCCCCATCGATCACTTTGGGATCACATGATCTTACCTTACCCCGTGGATGTTGTTTTCGATTAAAAGGCGCGGAAACATGTCAATTGAAATTACATTAAATAATTTGGAACCAAAAAGGGGGTTTTAGCAAGCCGGGGAAAGATCTGAAGGGGGGGGGGTGGTACCACCCCCCCCCTTCGGTAGACGAGGGTTAAGGGATATGATTCCACTTTATCAAGTGAGTATGTCATTTATCCCCAATAACGTTGCAATGTCATTCAGCTGTCAAATTCTGTAGTCTCGCTTGCAAGTACACAAACCTTAATGTCTTCACAATATCATACAAGGGGACAAAAGCACATCTGATGCATTTTAAGTACCAACTACTAAGCGAGGCGCGAAGCGAAGCTTTATAGACTAAACGCGGATACCAAGTATTGAAACGCTATGAAAATCATAGTATGAACAGGCTAAAAATAACCGACCCTCATTTGATCCCCCTTTCGTTCTTACCATTAAACTCCTCGGCGATAAAAAACACAATCGACGGAAACTCGACCAAAATAGTGTAATTTAATTTGTAGCACGATATTCACAAGTATTTATTTAATCTCCATGTGTTGATATTTGTTTCTCGCAAATTTATTTTTTATATACTTGTACTATACTTAACCTCATGATAATCTTGTGCTGTTTTAAAAAGTATGCATGAATATTAAACAAATACGATAAATAAATATGTTTAAATACAATTTCACCAATAGATTTCTTCAGGGAGGGCGGCCAAGAAAATTCTAATTTTTAGGACTTGCCATTGGTTATCGCGTAGAAAGGCGAGCTCTTCTGACGAAAAATTCTGATTTTGTATAATTATGTTGTCAGGGCGGTTGGATTACGGCAACAAACATTTTTTTACCAAGCTGTCATTACTATTGGCTAGGGAAAAGGTGCGTGGACGACACGATCTGCTGGATTTGAGCATTGGGATTTCCAAACGGTAATGAATGGAAATTATTGCATGCCTTTTGGCAAATATGACAGAATGAAATTCTCTGAGCGCTCGCTTCTAAGGTTCTACCTGCATCAGCATTAACCCGACAATCCTGAACAACAAAATGTTCTTGGATTAATGCAATTCATGATTGTAAAGCCGGATAGTCATGGCATATCATGTGCAACTGCTAAAAGCAGAAGGGCAGGACAACAGTATAGCAATCAGTAGGCACAGCCCGTAAGCCAGCCCGTATGCCATTTACCCAAGGATCAGAGAGGGCGTTACAGATTGTGCTAAAATAGGCTATTAAATGGGTTTGTTACACACCCTGGTGGCCAAGAAAAAAAAATCCCCCAATTTTGTATGGGCAAAGACATTTATTAAATTTCATTCATTCTACCAATCCACCCTCTAAGGACTGAAAAACAAAAACGAGTAAAAAAATGAAATAAGTAATGTTTCCTGGTACTTTCTGTAGGGGGGAATAAATTGCCCCCCCCCACATTTACAAGGGGTTGTGTGATTTTTTTTTTTGTGGGTATCCCTGAAAGGTAGATACTAGGGGGCATAAAGTTATCAAAAATGTTTCAAGTAACATAGATGAAATCACTATGCTTTGGGACCTGTGCATCCTGGTGAAAAAAGAGGCAAGAAGGTGTTCAAGTCCATGGCCCGATAGCTAAATCCTCGTCCCAGAAGCCCCAGATTACAAAATCACGTTTTTAGCTCTCGATCAAAAACGGATTGAATATCGGCGCGAACTTTACAGATGGGGTTGTGAAGTAAAGGCCAATCTATAAATATGAAAGCTTCATATCCTTAAGTGACCGGAGGAGATTTTTAAGGAGTGGATATGAATTCTCTCAAAATTTAACTGGATCGTGTAGACCACCTACGAGAAAGTTTGGAAGGTTATGGACAAAACAGGTGGCAAAAGAAAACCGCAAAACCGTGTTTTGAACTGGCCTGATATCGTAATCGTCCCCATAGAAAAACCATGATTTGACTTTCATTGCTTTTGTTGAGTAAATAGGACATTACGTGAAAATTTTATGCTCGATTTGGGGGGGGGGTGGGTTTAAAGGAGGATGGCCGATTTAAGCACTCGTGCTTTTTAAAATTCAATTTTTTGGCCACCTAACGTTTTTTGTATTACTTTAGAGCACTAACAGGCTAGGTATTGAAAAACGAGCACGTATGTCAGTGATGTCTAGGCAACCGAGGGAGAAGAGGACTCAATCGAATGAAGGTTCATGGGCGATATATTATTAACGTTTTAGAATAATATATGTCGAATGTATTTCACTACAGTCTCATACCATAGTGGATTAGGTAAATGAGGGCAACACCTCGGCAATAGTGCTACAAATATGATTATACTTGATAACAGATCAAGATAACTAAAGGATAACAAAACAGGACTTGACTTGCTTACATACTTAGGTGACAAAAGTTATATAGTGCTTCAAATGTGGCTTTGACTTGCTAAACAGTCATTACTACAATGAAAACAGGTACATCACTGCGCTCAAAATCATAAACGCTTTATGCTTCAGGTCATCGCCCCCTAAAGGTAACAAAAACTGTATAGTGTACATATATGACTTAGACATACTAAACAGGTCATAACTACAATCAAGGTAAACAAAAGTACATATGCTGCAAATAGTCTTTGATTTACAAGCAGTCATGCATACCACTCAAGGTAACAACAATATATAACACTACAAACTTGACTTTGGCTTGCTAAGCAGGTCAATCACTATAAGTAACAAAACATTTATAGTGCTATAAATATGATTTTGGTCGCTAAACTGCTATTACAATCAAGGAACAAAAAACTTTTGAGCGCTATATATACGAATTGGACTTACTAAATAGGTACCACTACATCAGCTAACAAAAGCTACATAGGGCTCCAGATATGAATTTGACTTGCCTAAACAGGCGCTCCTAAAGGTAACAAAACTATATAATGCTACAAATATGATTTTGGCTTGCTAAACAGGTCATTAATACACTCAAGGTATCAAAAACTATTTAAACACTCAAACTGGACTTGGCTTGCTAGCAGGTCATCAATACACTCATGGTAAATATAAAAATATATAGTGCCTACAAATATGATTTGCTCGCGAAACTGATCCTTACACTCAAGGTAACAAAACTTTTTAGCGCTATATATACGAATTTGACTTACTAAATAGGTCACCACTACACTCAAACTAACAAAAGCTATATATTGCTCCAGATATGACTTTGACTTTCGAAACAGGCCATCACTAAAGGTAACAAAACTATGTAGTGCTACAAATATGCCTTTGCTAACCAGGTCATCATGAGTAACAGTAACACTTAAAAGTAACAAAAATTATATATTATTAATGTGCCTTCAACTAAGGTAACAAAACTATATAGCGCTACATATATGAATTTTAATACTAACTAGGTATCACTCAGTACAGCGCACAAATATGATTTTGACCTTAATATAAGAGGTCATCACTACACTAAATGTAACAAAAAAACTGTATAGACTACGAATATGATTTTGACTTAGGGGCGCCTTCAATATTCAACCGCTCACAGAGTTGGAGTAATGAAAAGGCTAGAGGTCTGACGTCCATCTTGAATGGGTGAGCTCACTGGTGGACGCTTGAGGTTTACCTGCCCAAGCCATTACAACTAAAACTTATGGCACGGAAAAATGCACTTTCCGTTTGATTTCGCCAGGGGCCCCTCGAAGATAAAATGATCCTTAGAAATCCAAGAACATTGTCAAGCATGCGGTTTGTGCAGAAAGTTTACCGTCGCAGTATTCAGGCACGGTGTTTTTTTGCAGATTGCAAAATGTTTCCAAATAGCGTGGGTACAGATGTTCGTAGTTGCTACGGAGTTGCTATGACGAGTGTGACGTATTTAACACAGTAGTAGTGCAACAGTTGCCAGGGTTGTAATCTTTTAATTGTATTGAAAGTTGACCGGTAGGTGCGAAAAACAGCGTCCGCCTGCGAGTTCCGTTTGTATATGGTAATCGGCGAAATAAAGCGTGTTCGGCCCATCCTAAGAAATAACCGGAACAGTCCAGAGGCCATGTCAAAAACCGGTTGTTTGCCGGTTCGCCCGGTTCTTGCAGGTTAGAACAGTTTCCGATTGCTCTAAACAATTAAACCCGCAAGTCAAAAGGCGGTCGAGTTCTAAAGCCGGACCCTTACTAAAACAGTCGTCACTACACTAAAGGTAACAAATATATAGCCCTACATATATCGCTTTAAGGTATCACAGGCCACAATGGGAGTAAACAACACACTTTTTCGAATTGAATCTTGTGTTTGTGTACCAATATAAAAAAACACCTTAGAATAACGTTTCATTCATATCCGATACCAGTTTCAAGGCCTTCTGGTGTATGCATGAACACACAGTGGACAATTAGCGGAACAGGTGCGGGAAATGGGCAACTCAGTATGGGAGGACAGCATAATGGATGTGAATCAGTGACTTGCGATGTTGTCAACAATGTGTCAGAGCATCTGTAAGTATGTTTGTCTTTCAAACATGGCCTCGCTAACCATCCCAGCAAGGGCCTAATGGTAAGCGAGTTCCACCCTCACCCAAAGTGTTGGCAGCCTTAATATGTTGCGAAACTTTCGCCAGTAATTTCCCAATGCAAGATGCCCAAATCGGCCCTTCTGTGTTGCAAACGTTTACAAAATCGAAGAATATTAGGTGAAGAGAGAATGTACCAAAAAGGGCCTAGAAAGGCGGAACTGGGCCAACTATGTACTACAAGCTAATGTTGTATTTTTGAAAGTATGGGTACTGACTATGTCTCACAAATAAAATTGCCCCAAAAATCCCTGGGGGAACATAGGCAAATGACGTCATCCAAAATGGCTGCCCAAAAATTACTGTTTTAGCATTCTCTTTAGGTACGGACTTCATTCGTCAACTTTGCTAGGACACCTTTTAGGGACTATAACTCTGTGAGATATACATTTCTCGTTCAACATTTATGTATAGGAGGTTATTCTAGAGATATTAATATTTTAAACAACTAGGGGAGAGCGCTTTCAATATGCGGGCCAAATATAAAAAAATGGTGTTCTATAATTTAATGTTGATAAATTATGCAGAAAATGTTTTACTGTTTTAAATATTTTGAATTAATCACACTGCAAAAGTTAAAGCGGTAGAATGTCTTATTCTTACACTAATGAAGATTTTTTATCACCTTATTATTATAGTATTTTATAACCAAGACCCAATTGTATATGATACATTGAAAGTAAATATGTATCATATATTACAGTATCAGATTGATTGTGAACATGTTTCACTAATTTAGATCTTTTATTCTTTGTCTCAATTTTTGGATGATAGTGTTCATGTATAGAAATGCGGAAGAAGAGTAAAAATTAATACAAACACTTATGTAAGCATGTGCAAACGCACACACACGCCCACGCACATGTACAAACACATGCACACCAGATAAATACAGGTATATAGTTATTACATAGTGTTATATAAGATCATAATTAAAGTTGATACTCTATTTTAAAAGTTTGTTTGCAGTTATCAAGAACGCATTTCGCACACATATAAACAAACACCTCACAACACATAACTTTTGGTAAACAAGGATGCCTTTTTTGCATAAGAAGAAATTAAAGGAAATATGTCAAGATTTTTGTCAAGCTCAGTTTGAGTTACATTCATAAAATATATGTACATACATCACGAATTCCCGAAAAAATAATACAATTTGATGTAAAATAAACAAAATAGAGGCATTTTAATTTTTGCTTTTTTGACATACGAAGAAAACGGGCGGATTTTTCGTTGATCAAAAGCGCCCAACTCGTGACGTCAAAGTGATGACCAAAACATCGTGTTTACTCGAATTGTTATTGCTGACACTGTAATTGATGGATTAATGAAAGTAATAATAAAATTAGAAAAAAAAGTTACAGAATGCATATTTTGTTTCATTCGTTGTGTTTAATTATTATTGAAGTGGCAACACTGCGATATGATGGTCACAACGACGTAAATTATGGATGGTCATCACTTTGACGTCACCATTTGCCTGCGATGTGGATTTGTCGGAATCGTTTTCGAGTAAGCTATTGGGCGGGAAATTAAAAGGGCAAAATACTCAACAAATGTGGACAATTTTCAACTTATTTTGATGTATATGTAATCTACGTTACTTAAGCTTTCCATCCATACCAAATTTTCCAATATTCAGAATCATGACATATTTCCTTTAAAGAGCGCATAAAGCTGTTAAAAGCGCACAATTAACCATATATGAATATTTAGGATATTTTGGCACATTCTATGCATTTTTAACTATTTGGATGGGTACTTTGTCATAGTTTAAAGCTCTGGAAGTAATCCCAGGGAAACGCTTTTGCTGGTAGTTTTTAACAAATGAATATTTGAAATCCTCTTTCAACATACAAGTTTAAAAAACCGGTAGAGGTATAGAGGGCTTACCTGTGTACACAGAAGAGAGGTGCCTATCATGCAAGAAATTTTAAAACGATGGCAACATTTTGATACATTTCAAAATTTTAAAGAAAAATAATCAAAACCATGGTATTCCAGTATTTTAGTATATCAGTCATAACCATCCGACCACGAAGGGTGGGGGTACCCCCAACGGATGATCCCCTGACGCACAAAAACAAAAAGAATATGATCTGAGGCTTTTATGTAATTGTAAGTTCATCCTGTGTGGTCATTTTAGCGAAAATGAAATTGGAGGTACCAGGGTGTCCCATCAAACCCACTTCCTACACTTACTGTGTAAAATGCTATTGTAAGCAAATACTGAAAATATTTGTATTTTTTTTCTTTACTTTGGCACCCATCATTGCCAAATAAATACCAATTTTACTTGCATGAATGACAAAAACGGTCGGAAAACCATTGATTTTGGCGATTTGCTTACAAATATGCTTAAAAATAACCTCTGTTATGACGTCACTATGACGTCTTAGTGACGTCATATTGTTAAAACTTGATATGTTTGTACTTGGATTGAAGAAAGGACATATGTAGCTACACACTGATACAAAACAAGATGTTTGTCGCTTAATTAGAAAAAACGGGGGGGGGGGGCTAACCACACCCTAATTGGTCGTGAACGTAGTACAAAAACCCTTGGTTGGAAGAGGGTTAATACAGAAAATTTTAATTTGTTGATTTTCATATTTCAAAGACAAATATTTAGTAAAACTTTTCTTTTATTACATTTTTGTCACAGTCTTTTAATTATTATAAATAATTTGTAATTAAAAGTACCCCAAGGTATCTTGAAGAACTATTACTAGTCGTACATATCTTAGTGTAAATCCAGATTCATATGATTCAGATTGTTGGCAATGTTACAGATTAGAAACTACGCTACGGTTACAAAATCTACAATTTTTAGCACTTTTTGGACGCACCTGAACATAAAAACAAATGCTCAGATGCATTTGCACTTCATTTGGTTTACCTTTATAGAATCATATTTTGCTGCAACCACATCATTAGATATTTTTAAATAACAATTGACCTCGAATTACCTTGGTATTTTATACATTATCTGTTTAATAATTACTTCAAGTAATGTTTTTATATACAGATATGAATTTGCGGCAGATGTAATTTGATGTTCGTATAAGGAATTTGGTTTTGTATTGTCCCCTTTTCTTTCAAGACAGATGCATTTACAACTGGTGATGCTATTAATGGGTCGATCGCCAGCGTTTTGTAATTCATTGCATCATAAAAATGGTCAAAGGGTTGCAAATGAAGCAATTTACTTTAAGTTTTCCTGTTATCAGGATTGCTTAAAGGGGAAAATACAGCGTTCACCGATCGCATGCGTAGTCTGCCGTCATGGTTTGTGAATGGATACAAAAGTCACATAAGTTCAACAAGATCATTTTGAGGTCACCAACATGTGGGCCACTACCCAAAAACCATTGTATTCAAGTTTCATGAAAATGTACGCATTTGGGTTAACATTTGGGTCAATATTGTAAGCACAGACACATTCACAGGCAGACACACTACCAAAGCAATCCCTCCTTCTTGCAGATGACACAACATTGCATATGTCAGAAATAACGGCCTTACATCATGATCGCTCATCTGGTTCTACAAGATGGGGACCTTCATCTTTTTATTTCTACTACGCCCATGATACCACTTACCCACCCTTTAGCCAATTTAAGGTTCATCTTCAGATTTTGATTAGCCAGATTTCTTGGTTTCTACTTTTGCTATATAAATTATATCCCTAACGTTCCTTAACTGCATTTTTTTCGCTTTTCAGAAATCACGGAGCGGATCCCTGACTTGTTTTAGAGGGAAATTGCCCCTAGATCTAACAAGAACAATAACGCTTCCTCTTTTTTTGGGGTGAACGTTAGGTTGGTAGTCATTTCCCGGAAAGAGCGTTAGGGATAAAGATGGTATAGAAGCACTGAAAAGGGTTAAATGTTACCCGTA